>JAQSVV010000678.1:0-183144 GCA_036375495.1 Agrotis segetum | reverse complement strand
CAATAATAATAATGATTTCTACAAAAATCGATAAATAAATATTTATCATTTAGTTAAGCCTAAAATACAAATTCCTTACCTAATAAAAAAACGTAAATTTTTGTGCCAATAATTTTGCCAATGGGTTCGTACATAAATTATGACACTTAAAACATAGCTAGTTAACTAAGTAGTGAAATCTGGGTGTACTCTTGGACGCATCTCTGGCTATCTCTACGGAGATTGCAGGCGTGAAATTATGATGATTTTTGTGTAATAGTAAAAAATGTGTATACGTTTATTGTTTGTATTTTGTAATGTTAACAATATTGATACTTGATATTCTTCGGAATATGAAATTAATTCAATCACATTCAAAAAATCCTGGTATCTTGGCTACTCTACAATCTATCATTGTAAGAAAGTGTTCATGCTTCACTTGCACTCCCTCTCTTTCTTTGTTAATTAATGACTGACGCAAATTATTTGACATTTTATTCCACAACAGCTTTCGTCTTCTTGGATGTTTCTTCGCAAAATTCTCACAAAACCAATATATAGGTAAAGTAGGTAAAAGGTAGGTACCGAATTTTTCCAGACTACATCACCAATTTTCATAGTAAAAAAAAAACCGGCCAAGTGCGTGTCGGGCCACGCACAGTGTAGGGTTCCGTAGTTGCCCATCAAAATACTTATGCGAACTAGGTAACTAAACTGATTCGCTGAATTTAATTTTAAAAAGAAGAATTTTCAAAATCGGTCCAGGAGTCTTTGAGAAATCGGGGAAAATGCATAAGAAAAAAGATTACGACGAATATAGAACCTCCTCCTTTTTTTGAATTTAGTTAAAAATATTTGACGATAAAAATCTACATATCCCCAAAAAACATACCTATAAAAGCTGTAAAATAAAGTTGACAAACTTACATTTGCAGTTCTCTCCAATACATTTTGTTTAAGAAAATATGAATCCAAGTACATTTTATAAGTTGGTCGACTATTACTCGTAAAGTTGTAAAGCCTTCTTAGTCATGATAATTTTCTTTTAAATTTCGTTATATATACTACTGTTGTGAATTTTTTCACACCCCCAAACATAACCGTTTAGCTGGTAGAGGGGGGGGACACTCGAATCGAACAAAATTTAGCACTTTAAAGCTTAATATTTCACAAACGAATTTTTTATCAAAAAATTGTTAATGGAAACTATCATTCTTTTTTAAAGGCCTATTTAATGATACCCCACACTAAGGGGTACGCGAGAAAAAAAAAATCTTCACTTTACGTGTAAGTACTGGAGGTACCCTAAAAAAAAATATTTTACGAGACGATTTATTTTACCACTTTTTCGGCACAACAAATCCGTATATTTACACCAAATTACAGCTCTCTAGTACTGTGCGTCTCTGAGCTAAACTGCGGACAGACGGACGGACGGACGGACGGACGGACGGACATGGCGAAACTATAAGGGTTCCTTGTTGACTACGGAACCCTAATTAGGCGTTGTGTTAGGGGAATGTAAAAGAACAGAATGGTATTTAGAACAAAAAATGAATCGTGGGCGCGAACCCCGCCAGGAGCATTACTTTGTGTAATTTATTTCATCTCCACTCTTCTCAAAACGGTGAACGAAAACATCGTGAGGAAACCGGCATGTCCTAGAACCAAAAATTCGAAGACATGTGACATCTACCAACCCGCACTGGGCCCGCTGGTGGATTATGGCCCACTCCCTCTCACAGAGAGGGCCCCCTCTCTGTGAGAGGGTTTGTCCCAGCAATGGGAACATTTATAGGCTGATGATGATAAATGTTTTGTCCTTTTAATATTTTGTTTTGATTTATCAGCTGTAATGATAGAAGTCGTTGTAATAATTTACTAAAATAACTAAAAGGATGATGCAATTTTTGGGCCCACCCTCCAATAGCAACATGTTATACGTCATTGGATAGGTATTTTTAAGCTAAACAAAAAATACTATGGCACCAAGTCTGAATATGTTAGTCCGTTTTGAGATATGTTGGATTTAATGTGGCAGTTCGAGATTTATCCAAATAATGTTTATTTCGTAATATATTACATTTTGGTGCATGGTCATGGTCCTTGGTCGGGCAGCGAGTTGCCCTTTACTCGCTGCCCGCATGCCCGCGCCTACGGTGGCCGGAGATCGTCTGCTGACGTCCGACACCGCGGGCGCCTACCACTGCGGTTGGGGCGGAGGGAGGACGCTGTCCTCTCTCGCTCGCGGCCCGCCTCCTCCTTCACGAGCATTACTGCCTCGCAGAAGGAGCAAACCGCTTCCCACTCCGTCTCGCCCCGCAGCATGGCCGCAACCAATGCCGAGCGCGAGAGGTCTCCGCCTATCGCCGCCGTGAGGACACGTTGGTGCACCGCCCAAGCTGGGCAGTCTTGCACCGTATGCTCTACTGTGTCCTCCGGGCGATCTTCGCAGTGGTGGCACCCGGGCGTTTCCTCCTTCCCCATCAGGCACAGGTACCTCCCGAAACTTCCGTGTCCGGTGAGGACCTGCGTCATCCGATAGGTCAGGACGCCGTGACGTCTCTCCAGCCACTCCTCAAAGAGGGGTCTTACCGCCGCAATTGCGGCGTGCCCGGACAGCCTTTACCTGCTATAGAAGCTCGCTCTGCCGTTAACCCCCTCCACTACAGAGTTGGTTAACCGCAGGTTGAACAGAGATTTTATGCTGTTACTCGAAAGATAATTCAACAAAGCGTCAATGTCTTGTGTCATTCAGTCACTTCACAAGGAGGTAGAAGGTATTTTTACATGGTAAAATCATTCAAGAGTTAGAATATACAATTAATAAGGTACTTACTGTTTCAAAACCTGACGTCGTTCTGAAGGCACTTGTGCGCATCATGCCTCAATACTTTGGTACCTAGGGTCAGATGCCATATCGTATGCCATGGGATCTAGAGGCGAAAGCCTACCAGCTCGTCTAGAAGTGGCGTGTGGAGCGGAGGCACAATGCCGGGGTGAATATCCGCTAACTCTGACAAGTCGAGGCGCTGCAGGAAGAGCTCCAGCGTAATCTCATGGGGGTACGGAGGGTACGATAGTCGCAACCGACTTGTGGCAACGCCGCAACCGCGGCGATAAAACTCTTTTTTTGAGGAGTGTCTGACGCAGTGCCACACCGGATGTTTTGGGAGGTTCCTGTGTCGAGTTGTGCGTCAAGAATATGCTTGAATGTAACCATTCCGAGAATCGCCCGGAGGTGCACACGATGGAGCATACGGTGAAGGTATGCATAGCTTGGACGGGGGACGGGGGCTGTGGAGCCAGACGCAGACGCGCTCATTGAAGTAGTCACGTCCTCCTGCTCCTACGATCACCTCCTCCTCCTGTGATGCTAACAAAGTAGAAGGCAGAATGCGTGAAGGAGACGACAGCGACGACAATACTGCTGCGGGAGACGCTTACATTTTGGACGTTGCGAGGCGATTTTGAGGGTAGTCGACGGCATGCGGACAGCGAGTAAAAGGTGACTCGCCTTATGAACCATGCTCGGGTCAACTACGCGTCGTGTCCTACGCGAGCTGCAAAGAGCTGTCAACAACCTGACGGGAATCAAACGCCACCCGAGCACGCGAGACTGTCTAAACAGGTAACTGTGACCCTGGAAGGTTAAGGGCTATTGAAGGGATACCGTAGATTTTAGTACATGTCTGGCAGTAACGGGAGAGAGGACTCATTCAATGATTTTACCATGTAAAAAAAAAAAAACCTTCTAGCTTATGTGTAGTGACTGAAAGCGACAACACATTGACGCATTGTTGAAATATCTTTGGCGTAAAAGCTTAAAATCGTTCTTCTCTCTGCCGTTAACCACCTCCGTAGTGGAAGTGGACAACGGCAAAGCAAGTTTTTAACAGTAGGTAACGACTGTCAAAGATCTACAAATGACAGCCGTAATCAACGTCTTATAAGTGCTTTCTGAGGAACAGATGAAACTCGGATAGATGGTCACCCATCCATAAACCGACCTCGGCAAGCGCGGCTTGACATGGAAAAATTGATCTGTGTGGCTGTAATTATTTAAAACCGAGCTTCTTCTCCTCCTCCTCTGCACCAAAATGTAATATATTACGAAATAAACATTATTTGGATAAGTCTTGAACTGCTACATTCAATCAAACATATCTCAGAACGGACTAACATTTCAGACTTGGTGCCTTAGTATTTTTTGTTTAGCTTAGAAATACCTATCCAATGACGTATAGCATGTTGCTATTGGAGGGTGGGCCCAGATTTCATACAAACCCTAGCATCATCCTTTGTGTACTGAAAATTTCAAAGTTTATTGAAACGTAACGCCACTTCAGGTAGTTACCTAAGTAAATGCAAATAACAAAAACCGACAATGACTTGACCGCAACTAATTGTGAACATTTCACAAGCGTTTTGCTCGTATTTACGAATGTATCTTTGTTATCTACCTTTTCTTTATACTAATAGCTACACATTTATGACGGACTTGTTTTTCCAACCTTGTCTAAGTATAATATTACAATTAGTGAGCAGACGTCGTTAGTTTTAAAAGTCAGTGATGATAAGATGAACAAAGTTGCGGACGTGCATGATGAATATTAAATAAGGAAAATACTGAATTTTCGCGCGAATGTTCATCATATATTTCCGGAAAACCGTACCTTGTCAGAGTTCGTTGGATGTTTATTTATTTGCATTTTGCTTAATCACTTGAGTTTGCTGAGAATGAGTTTTAACATAATATCGCGCCTGCACTCCCTGAAGGGTTAGGCAAAATACTTTATACTTGATAGTACAGACACCAGTGCATCAAACTACCTCTCTATCAATCTTTAACGCATTTTCAACCTTATCGCAATAGTGGAAGGTTAATGTTCTATCGGTAAAATTTTACAGATTTGGGTAAGTTGACCTGCTGGCGTCTGTACATCCACATTTCACCAGTTATTTAATAGGACGCAAGCGCATTGCCATCAACTGGAAACAAATCCAGACCCTATGGCTGTTATTGATAAATTGAGTGAAAAACTCCAATAAGATTTGATTGTTTAGATGGAGCAAATTTTTGGGTATCTTATTTTTATTTTTACTGTAATGAACTTGCAAAGAAGTAGGTGTAGATCCCGTTTGAAGAAAAACATTTGTGGACACAACTGAATCATCTACTTAAGTATGCTAATTTGAAATAGCCAGACACAAGTCATAAAATAAAACCGATTATGTGCATTATGACTAAACTAGATAATAAATAACAACAGATTAACAGTTCAGCAACGACTAGTTTTATTCTCCTATTACAGAGAGAAATTCACGGTCAACTCGACTAATATAATGTGGAGGAAGATTTTCAAAGATAATTGCGCATTTTTAGCACTAATGTGCAATTTAATTTGCCTGTCGTAACCATCTCGAAGGTACGTCAATCTGCAGATTACGGTTTAAAGCGTTCTAGACGCGGCTGTAGAAAGTTGCTCGCGGCGCGACTCTGCGGCGCCCGCGCATGTCCTGCGATCCGCATTCTCCCTACCAAGCTTTAAAATAAAACTAAAAAAATAAAAGCAACATCGTAAAATACAGTGTATCGCGGAGTAATGACTTTAGAAGATTAAGTAGGGAATAGAGAAGGCCGTGCCTCGAATAAAATAAAACAAGTCCCAGAAGACGACTTCGCAACGCCAGAGGCAATTACGAGTAAAATCTTACAGCGTTTAGTTAGATACGGCTCCATAACAAAATATTTTTACAAACAAAGACATTACACTATACTTCAGCTGTAGCTATTTCAGTCTCTTCTAATACCTTTGTCTTCACGGTTACATTATACTTACACAAAGGCTACCACGAATCTTCAGGTTTTCGATTAATAAAAATATACATTCGATTTCTTTAATGAATTTCGATACCGTATTGGAACATATTTTATATTTAAAACCTAACTGCACAATCATCTTGTGTCATTAATCTTACGATCCTCCTGTCGAGGATCCAATCTTTCTTTGTAAAGGGAATTACATATAATTTTTTCCTTAAACATAACTGTTAAGTTGTTCTTGTCGGTAAAACATCTGAAAATTATGTAATGCTATCAATCGACTGTTGAATTGTAGGTTTACCGGAAAAATTGCAACAAAGGCAAACAGAAACTTTGACAAAGGACAATGGTGAAGAGAAAAGTAAGTCTCTAGATTTCTTGAAAGAGAAGCCTTAACCTACATTTCAAAATGATTACAAAGGAATGTCACGAAGTGAGTAGCAAAACAGTGTTTAGATAATGGTGGTGTATAAACAATCGCTTCTGCGGTCGGCGCGCGGCGCGGCTCCGCGGCGGGCCGCGGGTCGATGAACGACCTGGCTCACTGAGGCTGTTTCCTCGGCTGCGGAGTGAGGACCCGCCCCCATTCCGTCTGCCACAGCACAATAAACAAATAAATTGTTAATCAAATAGACTTCTATTTTTATAGAGTACGTGTGATTCTCCTATTTTATGCTAGTAATTGTCCATTGTGTCTCACTCAAAATTAAATGTTGAAAGCATTAGGTTTCTGCACCCTTTCTCCATTATGTATGAATATAGATAGTAGGTATTAGGACCGGTATCCACCAAAGGGGAGAGGAGAGATATTGTGTTTGAATAACCAATCAGATGTCAACAGATGTCAACTGAAGCTAAGCGGAGAGGAGATGTGGACATCTGATTGGTTATTCAAACATCTCCTCTCCTCTCCGCTTTGGTGGATACCGGGCCTTAGACCGGTAAGCCAATACTCCGCTCATGTGGAAAGTACTGAAAAAATCTCAAAACATCACGATCTCTGAGCTATATCCAAGTTAAGTGTTTATTATACAAAAACCTTCCGAAATAAATTCTCATAATGATGATAAATGAAACCGCATCAATCACCAAATGTCACAATGGATTTTGTGTCATTTAGAAAAATTAAACGGTCACACACAGACAAAGAGCGACTTTTTACAGATGGGTCATTCCATGACAAACGCTACCAAGGCCTCAAAAAAAAACCTCGTCGAAATAAGTCAATTATAACTTAATTTCATAGAAAATATTCCTATCCTTCACGTCTAGGTTTTTTTTTACATAGTTCGTAATATTTTTTGTATTGTACCCACATGAAAGTAATGTTCGAAAGACCAGGGCGTCAAGGTAATTTCTACGTCAATATTGGCAATGCTAAAAGAAAAGAAAGAAGCCGTCAACCATCACTTGGTTTCCTTTAAATGTGAGCTTTACTTATTGTTATTATTTGGATCGCGTTAAAAATAATAAAAAGTTTATATTTACTGTTTTGAGAAGGGTTTTCCAAACTGTGGTATCAGTGTAACACCCGAAACGAAAAAGAGGTAAAAGTTTGTTTAATTTTTCGTCTAATTATATTTAAACTAACATATTTTGCCAAAGTAAAGTTCTGTGGTTAATCTAGTTGAATATCTAACAATAATTATGAAATCATGTGTTTTAATTGTATTTTCAGCGTTTGAAAATGTGTAACACCCGAAACGTTTTGGATGTTACATTATAAGTAGGACAAGCTTATACTGCGTTTACGTGCTTATTTGTCGCCGAAGCATATAATAATTTATGCACAGGTGTGTTAATATGATGTATGTCAGAAAAGTAGAGAAATTTCTCCCAGATTAACCTTTAAAATGGGCTGATAGCGAGAAAAAAATAAAGGGATCGAATTTCGCAAAATCCAGTCTAGGTGAGCACCTACGACATAAAAAAAAAAGGTTGCACTCCAGGAGTGCCGGTAGAAGTGAAAACTTTTTTGTTACTATGTTTTATTTTTAATTTGAATGACGTCTTACTCATTTTCGATCAGGGTCACGTGACCCTGACGCGAGTTTTAAATTTTTTACCCATTACAGAAAAAGTGTACAACGCCGCTAAAGAAGTTTTCACTTCAAAAACCCTCCGGACAAAATTTGAAGCTCTAGTCATACTAGCACTTGTAGTTTTTGAGATTTCGTGATGAGTGAGAGAGCGAGTGACTTTTCGTTTTTATTTGTAGTTTTTTCTATTATAGTAATTCTAAATTCTATAATAGTTGATTTATTATTACATAATTTTAAAAGAAAGCGTGAAATTTCATAAAAATAGCGCATAATTTCGGATATATGTATTTGAATTTCGTACTCGTAACACCCGAAACGAAGTAGTGGTAACACCCGAAACAGCTAATTTTATTTAATAAAACTTATGGAAAATTGATTACTAAGTTTTTTCCCCGTGTAAAGATGTGCTACTGGATCTAGATTAACTTGTTATAAATTAAACTGGAGATTACTGGTAAAATTCGCTGAAGTATGCATATTAAGACAGACAGTCAGAAGGTAGAGGCAATTTTATGTAACGCCCGAAACGGCTACTTATTCGCAATTTTCTCTTTATTGTTCAAATATTCAAAGAATGTGATTTTAGGAAAAGAAAATATAACCCAATAAGTAGGTGATTCGATAGTTATAACAGTCTATTTAAGAATACTAATACTAATAAATCATAGTTAAATGAGTTCAATTGTAACACCCGAAACGATGGAATGACCCAGATATAGATTATCATACGTGGATTATGTTGTCATTGGTATATTTACGCCGAAATATATCAGTTAAAATTTTTAATCTAACAGGGTAATTAAGAACATGTCTAATTGTAATTCCAAAAGAACTGATTTGTGTTTTCTTTTCTCATTACCAAGAATTTAGCAGTGAAAGAATTATCCGATTACGTCAGATGTCATAGATGTCAAGAATATCACATTGTTTCAACTTTAAATGCATAATTAATTATCAGAAATTTCGTAGAAGTGTTATGCATGTTACGACCATACAAAGTAGCAAAAAACTTGTCTACTGATGTCTACGTAATTAATAGTTTATGGCGTAAGCGATATGATGTTTATATCTGAGGGTTTAATGAACGACCTCACTTACACTTTTGCTGACATGCCGTACCGGACATATCAATACTCTCTAGGCAATAATAATTACATTCGCGTTAGAGTGGTCCACGGTACACATACCAGTTTCGGTGACAAGTCGCAGAACTCTCACTCGCGGATGTCGCATCGCATCTCGTGTGCACGACGCTCCATTACCGATAAATTGGCACTAGCAAAAAATATCATTTTCGCTGTACGTTGACGTACATACGTTTCTAATCACATCATATCTGGGTCAACGGAAATTTACGACGCGAACGATTCACTGAAAGCCTTTTACATCACATCTCGACGACGGACAACACCTGGTACTACCAGGATCCGATCTGCATGAGGCGTAGCACGCACACTAATTGGTGGATGTTTTTTTTGAACATGGCTCGCTAACTAAAATCAAATTACTGATACAAGATCATTAAATATTAATTCGTAATGCAACATTACAATCTATTTGATTTAAATTATTAATTAAGATTAACAACGACGACATCGAGACTTATTAGGAGACAGTGAAAATGTAATGAATGACAGGCGCATTCGAGATCATTAGATAGGTATGCAAGAGAAAAAAATCTGGGAATAAGAGAAAGTATTGGTAAAATAACACAGTGAAACACTGCATCAGAAATGATCAATAATCATGTGTGGGCGTGGACATCAGTGCAGTGATAATTGAAAGTGCCATCACTTGCAGGCACTCTGTACCAGATAGAATCTGTGTCAAGTCGTTTTCACGGTCTTGCCGATGTTCTATACAAAATTGACCATGACTTGGGATGGGCGTGTGTCGCGCTTGCGTAGGTGTCTTCGAACAACATCCGTTCAATACACATAAATGTATATTATATTAAGATCACAAGTGCTTCGACATCTGATTGTCAACACTCATGGGGTAAATTTCTTGTCAGCCGATGGTTTTAAAGTTATAAGTACACCCAAAGCACTACGCAAGAGTACTAGGAACTTACTGTTAACACGGTAAGTATATTACAAACGGTGTTTTGCCCTAATTTCTGGTAATTTACGTTGTGGAGTGTAGGAGCACTCTGGGGAGGTACCTTAGGCACGCACGCGGCATTACGCAGAACTCGAAAGCAAGGGAAACTACTTAGCGACCATTCTATAATCTGCCCAACATGGTCATTTCAATTTCGTCATATCTGGACACTTTCTAAAGAAACTGCAACATGTAAGTAATAACTGTGGCAGACAAGACGCAGCCTAGCTTCCAGTGGAAACATGCGATAATAAGGTGTAATTGCACACCACCTCTGTGACTATATTTAGCAGCAAACGCTCTGGAACTAGCTGCGCATGCGACTAGTGCAATTACGTAAAGCGGTTGAGCCATTTCTAATCTAAAAATAATCGTAGGCTTTGCAGACATCGGCGCCACTGGGATCGTACGAGAAAGTAAAGACAATTATTTCTCATATTATACGGACAACAAAGTTGGATATGATAAGCAATTGTAATTCTGGAATAGTTTTGTTTACACTCCATAAGTACATAACTGTTGAAGAGATCTGCTCAAAAGCATTAACGTTTAACTATACAAGATTTCTGCGTATTTACGATATCGTTGCTTACAAGTCGATGGAAAAGAAAATAAAAAAGCATAGGTATAATTAAAAACTGAAACATCTATCCGGAAAAACGCAGAGATTTAAATTGCTGGGGTTTTCTTGAAAGAGCCAACTGTGGATAGTATTTTGTAGGGAGGTGACACTAATACTTTACAGTAGTTAAGTATATCCGTGACGTGGACTAATACGTCAGTGGCGCCGGTTAATCGTTCGTCTGCGCGTGCGACGGTGCGATGTGAATTTTCCCCAGCAGTCGTACCATTAGGGAAGCTATCATTACCGCGGCGACAGGGCTGATCACCCGTTACAACCGGCTTACGACTTGACATTTTAATAGTCACGTGTAAATTGCATTTTAATTTCATTAATTAATCTTTAGCACATAATTAAAATTCGCTTTAAAATAATTTTGGAGCTTTCTTATTTGTATACGTTAAGGCACAGAGTAAATGACACGATTTAAGGTGCAGTGTGTCTAGTTCACGTGTGAATAAGAACCAAGGTACACGCGACACATCGTCTGCACCGACCTTAATTGCGCGTATGATCTGGGCCACTGCTCTCTCTTAAATCAAACTTGAAAGCCCTAGAACCCCACTTATCAACATTGGATGATCCGCCCTGCACGTGAACGTTACTCGCGTACCTTATGCAACCAGTCACTGACCTCTTCGACTTGCTTGTCTTGTATTTCATTCAATGGTAGGATTTCGTGATGAGGGACACGCTAATTTCTTGTACTGTTACTAACTAGTGATGGTATGCTTTCTGAAAGGCAAGGTTATGAATACGCGTATAACGAATGAAGTATGATATAAAATTTGAATGTCTCCAAATTATTTAATTAAATAGGATGTGCAAAAGGTAATGTTTATAAGCTTTAATGAGAAAAACTTCCATTAAACTTAAGTATCTAGGCGTGCCAGAAAGACGCGCCCCAAGTATCCATTTAAAACCACATTAATGTTCACCTAGTGTAGGTTTACAACGTTGTAAGCGTCGCTAGAGGGACGGGAGCAGGGCGGTGAACTCAAATGCATCCTGTATCCAAAGTCGGTGATGTCGGCCAACTAACTATCTTTACTAGGAAATGTGGGTTTTTAGAAGCCTGTGTTAGTAGCACACCCCGGCTCACACATCTTCTTGGTAGGTTAATTGGTCGCTTTGTGTCTTTCTACAGTTCCATATCTTCACTCTATTACCTGCACGTCAACTAAAGTGAGCCTTGTTCTAAAAATAATTGCATACCTCCTCATTTTGTATGAACGGATAATATTTTACATAGCTATTTCAAAATTTTGCAGCAATGTTTACATTAAGTATAGGCGATAAGCATTCATTAAATTAACATAACATACGGGTAATAACTAATAAACCTTACTTATATACCCACATGACATTTGTACTGTATTACGAGGACACCAATCCACAATAATCTTCCATCTCTAAAGAACCTAAATAAAAGATTTAAATCGTAAATACGCAATAATATGCAAAACAAGGAATTGCAGGATCAATAAATAGAATAATTTACACAGAAACATGTGTCGATACTTTTGTCCGCGTAAATGTAAAATGTTTATTGATAATGGTCGATCAGAATGCGCTGGCGCAGTGTCGTATGTCGGTTGCCGTCGCACAGGCACTCGATTCACCGAACCGGCTAACTTCCTGCAGCACAGGCATGTGTCATGAATAAACACATCTTCCAATACGCCCGTCACCAATATTCATATAAGTTTGACTCTTTCATTGGGAGAATGGTTGCTTTGATAAGAGATAATTATTTTCCAAGTTCACTGTCGTAAAACAATAATCGCGTACATCGAAAACGTCTGCTGCACGTCGGAAGTCTCAGTGTTCTCAAATACTTAGGAGCGATAAAATGTTTGTTTTGTTGGCTCCAATGGTTTTATTCAAGTCATCAAGCATACCGTTAAGTAAGCTGCAGCTAGGGAATAGCTATTAGTTGGTCGTCGGTGTGTTAGCGGTACGACAGCCACATACAAAGCGTAGGAACCTCGCCATTTTAATATTTGCCATACAATTTGCATGTTTGACTAGGAAACGTTTTCCGGTAAGCCCCCCGCGTTTACTCGGACCGCATTAACTATTGTTTATTTTCGTGTATGTAACAGCGATTCAGCGGACTTCAGTGCAAACAAGCAAGTAAGGTAACGCCTCTCGTATTGTCTCGAGGGTACTCAAGGACCGTTTAAAATTCAGTAGCAATTAACTGTCCTGGTGCTGCTTATTGCAGCTGACCTCGTTTGTGAAGCCAGTGTTCAGCTCGTGCGGAACGCGATGCAGTTTTAATTACCGAGGCCGTCCGTCTTTCTCGCAACTTTGATTGTCGTATCGTCTGAAGGTGACTTGCCGTCCCCATAAAATTTAAGTGTCTAACAATTTTAGTCCCGTTTGTTACGAGTACGACCTTAGTAATTATAAATTATGACCAGACATTGGAAAAGGTACAGTTTATTTGCCTAAACATTAAGGAGGTAGATAACAGGTAAGTAACCTCCCTTTCATTTAACAGCTACCTACATTTTGTCACATAAAAATCATTCCGGATTTTATTGGGGAAAAACATTTAACCATAGGGTTATGATTATGACGAACAGTCAGACACGCAGAATAGAAAAAACGCACAATGACGTTGGTTTCGCCGAATGATCAGTGTGAATATTATGTAGTCACTAATCGGTGACGTCAGGAACGGATCTGGGAATTTAAGATTAGGCAACAGAGATGTTGTTACTCTACATCTTGTTCAATTATTGCGACAAGCAGTCAACAACTTTATGAAAGCTACGTCAGTGGCATTATTGTAGTAGTATGTTCCACGGTGATTGATGTTTGTCCTTCACGATTCACTACCTCAGTTGAAGGGGTATCGGATGGAGCGAGCAAACGAATAATGACAACGCGACAGAGTTTCGTGACGTCAATATCTATTCTGTGGTTTTGCGACATCGTGATAAACGTAAGATCAACTGTCTGAGGACTAAAGTATATCAAATTACTACCGTAAAAAACACTGAACTTCAGTAACATTTTTTTGATCTTCATGAAAGTTTTCTATGATATGTATCTAACTTATGTTGTGAAACGAGCCGCATAATGGTCAGGTTTAAATGTTTTGCATATCATTAAAATTCCTCTTGTCAATTTGTGTGAGAGCTTGATAGCCATATCATATTGACTGTTAAATTCACTCTTGGCTAGTACTTCTTTCAAATACGAAGCTTGTTATGTAATTGAGATGATAAATAAGAGATAGTCAAATTAATAACGAGACAGCGGAGTCAAACGTTTCCTTTGGGTGATTAACAAGTTACTTAGAAGTGCATTATGAAAAATGTGGCTAATAAATATCGATGGACATAACATAGTATGGAAGTGAAGTGATGTAAAAATAAAATAAAAAAAGATTTATGTGAGTTACAATATTAATCATAACGGGCATTTGAAATAAGTATGATCTGTCACAGCGTTGAACGTCAGTAAGGTGCCTACTTTCGCTTGCAAATTTTCTAGTACAACTTCGAGTCCAGTGGGTAGTTGCGCAATAGTCAGAAGCGTGGTAAAACTTGTAATTATTATTGTAATAGCGTTCTAATCTAAACGAGGTGCAAGGTGCCTGGGCGTGGCGAGAAAGCGCCTTAACGACCCATCTCTGTATCGAAGTTGGGTGCTGTTGACAATAGAATGGACACTTAAAAACAATTGTTATGGAGCACGGAAATTTCGAACACACCAATTTTACAGTTTCGCAGTAAGTCTTGTCTAACTCATTCATGTGAGCTTTTAGAAGTGTACAAGAAGCAGCATATTCTTTGATAGTAGTGTAGTACCTATACACAGTAGTGTTTAAGTATGCAAACCTAATTAATTTTCGAATTTAGGCCTGCGGGAGACAAAAATAACACTTAACCGTGATATTTTCATTGATAAAACTTCCAAGATGTCGTTACAGTGCAAAGTCCTTCAACACGAGAATTTACAACTAATCGCTAAGGCCGCCGTGGAATAAATTATTCTGTCCCATTTCTCTATACCTAGAAACGAATGGTAAAGAAACATAAATCTTCTAATAATTATCTATTGTAGAGGAGCAGAAAAGATAATAAATAAACGCTACTTAGCCTAAATAACAGACGAATAGAAGTCAATTACCAGATAATAGGTCATCCGTATAGATTCTTGAGATTTATATCTGTGGTTTGCGGGGCAACGGTGATGTAACGTATAAAAAAAGAAGATGGAAATCGAAAAGTATGACGGTACTGTAACATTCGAGGAAAGGAATGGCAAACAGTTTTCCATAATTTGGAAAAACAAAAGGAATTTAGAGCAGGTAGTCAAACGCTAGGCTGCAGTTTAGAAGACTACAACAAAAATATTTTATTACTGCAACATTCGTGGAAGAAAAACAGCGACTAGTTGTCCTTAATTTGGTAAAAACAATTGGAATTTAGAGCACGTAGTAGGTAATTTTCTAAGCGGGATTTACGATATTTCCCTGAATCTTAAATTGTACCGGTTTGTTAAGTGCGATGAGTTACCGTCTGCTGGCTTATGTGGTGTTAGAATTTTAGAACTTTTTCCCACCGTTAGAACCGAAGAATAAACGTCTAACATTACCAGCTTTTCCGCAGGAAGAAGGTTATCCGGTCTTTGTTGCATTTATAAAAGTAGATTTTGCAATTGACTACCAACTAAGAACTGGATTTGAGTTCATAATTTTTAATAGCCACGAAGGTGGTAGAAATTATTATGCTGATGTTTTTGGAACGAAGTTCCTTATCGCGCATTGCGAAAGGGTGCTAGAGCTCAAAGAGTGGAGTGGAGTGGAGTGGAGCGGAGTGGAGTAACTTCGTTCCATCCGGGTGTCCCTTGACACCTCTCAAGTTTTTTTTTCTTTTAATATGTTCTACCTGTAACATTTTATATCTCATCGTGCGGTCACCAATGAGGATAACCATAACCACAACCGGAGGAAGGAGTTCCTATGGTAACCAGATATTTATGATATCATTATAGGTACCTATCAGTTAATATTAATACGTTGGGGTTTCTGATCAATAGAGGAAATAAAATAGTTAAAAAAATATTTTTACGGTTTTTTTATTCTTTTCGACCTTTTGTGTTGCAGGAAGGTTTAAATAAAATAATAAAAAACTGAACTGTTTGCGTCATTTGTTAATCGTTTTTGTTTATTTATTTTTTCCTTGAAATGTGTGAATACGTTGTCTGTGGACTTTGGTGTTTTTTTGTAGGGATTTCTTGGACGACTTTGGCTTATTTGAAGTTTATTTTTAATTACACCTTGTGAACATCATTGAAAAAAAAATCTAGTGTGGGGCAACGTTTAAAAAAAGCTTTGTATGATATACTCGTAAGACGCATCCCTTTTCAATGGACTAATACAGTCAGAATAGTAATCACTATGTTCTTATTAGCGTTTAGGGAAATCCTACTTCCCAGCCTTCTAGAATAAGTCCTTAGTCGTCTTTTATTGCACATACAAGGCGAGGGCGTATACTTAATTTTGTTTACCGTGTGTCACTGCTGAATATATAACTCTCTAGCTTATTCAGAGTGACTATATTCATAATTTATTAAATAATAGATTTGTGATTTGAAAGAAATTGAATAATACCCACTCAAACTGGGTTGTTCTTTCTTTCTTCAAAAGACCATATCAATACAAAATGTCTGGACTTTAGAGACTGTGACCTCTGAGTTTCTTCTAAGAGTAGTCATGTACGAAACACCGGCCTCATCTAGTTTAAGTAATAACGTGTATTTTTACGTGTAAGAGCTTGTCAAAACAAATTTGCAAAAAAAAAAAACATTTTTCTTTTACCGAATCAGGGACTTAGTCGTCAACTCGCCCGCAATTAACTCGCCCGCTCGAGCGAGTTGGCACCTTCTGATTTTATCTTTTTTTGTTGTCGTCAACTCGCCACTGAACGAAAAATGACTTAGTCGTCAACTCGCCCGCAATTAACTCGCCCGCTCGAGCGAGTTGGCACCTTCTGATTTTATCTTTTTTTGTTGTCGTCAACTCGCCACTGAACGAAAAATGGTACAGTCATCTATAAAAGTGTTATAATAAATTCAATAAAGAAACCTACTTTATATTTTATAAGTATAAGGCGTTGTACGATTGGAAATAAAAGGACTGTATATTATGTACTTATAATTTACAACACATGCCAAACAAAAAAAAACTGCTTATATGTTACCTACATTTTGAAGATTATCAACAATATCACGTTTTTTAACCGACGAAAAAAAAAGGAGGAGGTTCCCAATTCGACATGTATAATATATATATATATATATATATTTATGTATGACCACGCATAACTTTGCCTACTGTGGTCCGATTTCACAAATTCTTTTTTTGTTGGAAAGTGTATATCTCAAAGTAATTGGTCCCATTTAAATTTCAAAACTAAAGTCGGCCTCTAAGGGTAGAAAAAAAGGAATTAATTGTCAAACTTCCTACAGAATTTTCAATTATGAACCGATTCTTTTGAAATAAAGTTAACAATTGTAGTTCTGAGGACATTAATATATAGCAGAAATGTGGAGTACATAACATGATGGCGTCACCATCATCATATCAACTCCAGATCCCTGTTATTTTGTGATGTCAGTCCCAAGAGTTCCTTAACAGTTAACAACAGCTATATCGTGTTTGGGCTCATTTCATTCAGCTTGATGAGAACTTTAGACCTAGCTGAGGTATCATTGCCATCGAGGGTCTGAGGATGGTGACGGATAGCAGGGGGAAGAGGTCCTCAACAGTTAACAGCACCTTTATCGCGTTTGGGCTCCTTTCACTAGTCTTGATGAAAACTTTATACCTAGCTGGGGTATAACTGTCATCGAGGGTCTGAGGATGGTGACAGAGGGAAGTAGCAACAGCAACTATATCGTATTTGGGCTCATTTCACTCAGCTTGATGAGAACTTTAGACGTAGCTGGGGAATGACAGTTGTTGAGAGTTTGAGAATGAAGACAGAAAGCAGGTGTCAATAATTAACAAAAAAATATATACCTATATTAAAAAACTTATTTTTTTTAGTTACAGAAATTGACATGAGATAGGAAATTCAAAAGTAAAAAATAAAACCTTTTAAAAAAAAATCAAACCGATGAAATATCGAACTGAATAGTAAAAAATAAATTTTGAGGCGGCGCCAAAGAAACAATCAACGAATAGCTACGACGAGCTATTCAACCACGACAAGCTATACAACGAGCTATTCTGCTCTTCAAATACTTAATTTATAATTGTTTGTTTGTTTGGCGCCACCTCAAAATTTATTTTTTACTTTTCAGTTCGATGTTTCGTCGGTTTGTTTTTTTTTTAAAAAGGTTTTATTTTTCTAGTTTCTTTTTCATAAATAACCTAGTATGTAACATGACTAAACTAAACAAATGTAACAAAGTAAAATCAACAATATCAAAATACATTTGGTTAATTATTATTTAATACTACTTTATAAAATCGCAGTCTTAGGAACTACAAAATCATAGATCAGGGTTTGTTGTAAATGATTTTCTTTTAATAACAAACGTTAACATGTTACTTACTAATGAAAACAATCTACTGGTCCTCAATTAATCAACTCTACAGTCGTTTAGTGTCTTAAACATGTGAAGCAGGTTCAATTAAATTAAATGTTAAAATTATAGAAACACTTTTGTAGACGACTGTAAATTCGTCAGATTTTCGCTCAGTGGCGAGTTGACGACAACAAAAAAAGATAAAATCGGAAGGTGCCAACTCGCCCGAGCGGGCGAGTTAATTGCGGGCGAGTTGACGAATAAGTCGAATCAGGTATCTTCTAGCCAAGAAAAGGGCATCCGTTGGAAAAAAAATGTTAGGAGCAGGTACCTTTTAAGGGACATTGGGCTAAGGCTTCACATATAAAATAGATTTTAAAATGTGGCCACAACTTAATTATTTGTAGATATGGTGCAAGAATTTTATGTATGTCCAAGGATAGCACACATTTTTATTTTTTTTTATTTTTTTTTTATTTACAGTCACCAACATTTGATTACACCATAACAAATAATAGAATACAAACAAGAGGGCATGAACTTAAGTGTATCAAACAATTATAGGTAACTACAGCGTTTACTAATGCTACTATTTAAGAAGGGCGCTTAATTGCTATCTTGTACAATTTAATATGTATAATATTCACGGTAGATTAGCCAATATACATTTAAATATTTTAGATCGGAACCGACCAAGTGAGTCAAAATGAATATCAGTAAGATCAGAATATTTATTGACCATTCTACAAAGCCGCGGTAAAGGTGAGTTTGCGCCAAAAACGGTTCTACGGGGCGGTGGATACAGAGGTGTGATACGACTTCGTGGGTATCGGGATGGTACTCTATACTTTACTCTTCTTACTAATTCTGGGCAGTCTACACCATTGTTCAAAATTCTGTGAATGAAGAGACAATCGGATAATTCCCTTCGGCCGGATAGGGAAATCATATTAAGTTGTGACAATTTGTTTAAATATGATGTTTTTTTCTTTATTTTGTTCAATTTGTGTACCAAATGCCACATGAATCTCTTCTGAATACGTTCTAATCGAAGGGAATGAACTGCAAAATGTGGTCTCCACACAACGCTGCAGTAGTCCAATATACTCCTCACTAGACTGTTATACAGCATAATTTTTGGTTTACAAGTGCGAAAAATTTTGCAATTCCTTATAATAAAACCCAACATCCTGGATGCCCTTTTTATAATACATTCTAGATGGGGAAGGAAAGTCAGCTTCTGGTCAAACAGTACTCCAAGATCCTTTATTTGGTCCACAAATTGGACCAAATCACCACCTATGAAATAGTCACACTCTATGAGATGGATCTTCCGTGAGAATTTCACGTGAAAACACTTCTTCCCATTCAAATCCATACCATTGCGCTTGCACCATTCAATCAGTCTATTTAGATCGCATCACATCTTGACGGAATCATTTTTTTATACTTAAAACTGTTTTTAAATGTGGTCCTTCATTGGTTCTGCAGTTTGAGAACCAAAAGCAATTGAACTGTGGCACAGAGTAAAAGTATTAGGTAATTATCTTTTTACCCTATTTTAAGGGTCGGTTCTCTTGTATCTTGTACATCTTTTCTGTGACCGTCCATTTCACATCAACTTTCATACACATCTCTCCTAGTCACATGAGTGTCATGGCACTGAACAAAAGCATGCATTATAGAGTATTCCAGAAAGCAACACGTCATATTATATCCTGATTTGCCTTTTAGTCATACAGTGGGTTTGGCCTGGCATGGAACAAAGTGGAGGTGCGACATGCGACACCGTTTAGGGGCGAGATGTTAGGTTACTAATGAAACCTCACCCAAATACCGACGGAATTAATTACGTTTTCGTGTCGAACGGCATTGAAATGAAAAAGTCAATTGACGTCAGCTTGTAACTGCAGCATAATATGAGTATTGACTACTGCAGTTAATATTAATGTCTTTGTCAATGATACTTCTGGGCTTAATTACTCGCTCAAGCAAATTAAGATTTTCATTTCAGGAATTTTAGTAAATGCCTGACGATTATAAGCTCAACTGGAGAAATGTGCCATATTAGACATTCACCTCTCCACTCTTTCTCGAAGAATACATTTAAATGTTACGTGAAAACCAGTAGAAAAATTAAAAGCAGAAATGAACCAGAAACACTTCATTAACGAATAAATTACAATTTAATTGCCAGTTTTCACTAACACTAGACGATGTCTAAATGTATGCGTAAAAGGATTTTATGAATGACTATAGATAATGATAATGCAAACAATTTATAATGCCTAACAAGTTGATCTACATAAATGGTCATTAAAATGCTCCTATCAATATAGAGGGCGCTGACGGCATTTGATAATTGTAGAAAGTGTAAACAGATAAATGTCTTATTAATTCAGTCATTATCCTAATCAAATTAAGTCAAATTAAACTAGTTCAAAATTGGTATGTTACAGAAGGAATGTCCGTCTTTTAATATTTCCGGTCGATTCTAGACATTGGAGAATTTTGAGTGAAACTAGAAATAAATAGCTAAGTATAAAATAGTTACGGAAATCCTTGAAATAAAAATGTTAATAAACTAGTTTTCTGTATTTTTTTTATTATGTCTGCCTCTTCAGTTTAGTGGTAACAAGTGTTGCTGCTGAGGACGAAGTCAAGTTCGATTTCCAGGATGAGTAGTGTACCTGGAAATCACGACTTTTACTATTATTTTATTATGAGCCTATGTTGTCCCAATGCAGGGCAAAAATAGGCCTCTCCCTCCTTCCATCTTTTTCTAACTTAGTAATTTATAAATATTTTATTAATTTATTTAAACTTCATGTATAATAAGTGATAAAGGACTTAATGCAAGGCATTCTCTACCAGTCAATCTATATGGCTGTTTGGCAATAAGCTCGCGCTTTTATAAATGGGTCTTGTAACATTATTGGTAAAACATGGGTGTAGAGTTAGCTGCAAAGAAAATAAACCCCTTTGGTAGTGATGATACTACCAAAGTGGGTTCCATATCTCTGCAGTTTACCCTGCATTAGATACAGCTCTTCTGTCTAACCCATTGGTGACAACAGAGGTGCTGTGGAAAGAAAAGGGCAACTGAAGAAACAGGTTCATGTTTAGTCAGTCAAGTCTGACAGTCCCTTACACTCCATTATGAGCAGGAGAAAACATTTGATATTATGTATTTAACAACTTGAAAAAAAAGGGAATGATATCATCGCATATCTCCTCCATATGATATGTTCTTGTCCCACCACATGACATCATAGGCCTTCTGCCTCCCTTTTGCATACACATCCACATCTAACTGTTTTTTTTTTCCTGTTCTGAGTTTTTTTTTTTTTTACGTGGCAAGATCATCAAATGAGTCCTCCAACCCCGGGCAGGGCGGGAGGGACTGTCAGACTTGTACTGACTAAAATCCACGGTGTCCTTCGGTAGTCCTTTGAGTGCCGGAGTCGCGGTATACGTATGTCCCGCAACCCCGGCAGGACTGTGGCCCTCTATAGGGGGGCCCCGTCATTATGCTGACGCTCCTTGAGGCGCGCGTGGGACACAACGCGCCGTCGACCCGGGCATGGTCCATGGTTGGGCAGCGAGTTGCCCTTTACTCACCGCCCGTACCTGTTCTGAGTTAGCGTGTTTTCATTAGGATTCACATTAGTCTGCTGCAGTGACAAACCATCACCATCCCACTGTGGACATCAGCCCACTAGTTGACTATTTAAACCCACGTATTATTATCACCATCCCACTGTGGACATCAGCCCACTAGTTGACTATTTAAACCCACGTTTAATCTGACACACAGCAGACACAATGTATTTTAATATAGTTGGTAGTTAGCAGCTGTCTGGGTTATATTCTTAAAGCTGTGGAGGTGTCGAAGTTTTGGGCAAATAAAACTGTCATGTCAATGATATGAAGAACAAGAATGGATGGCAAAAGCAACTTTTATTTATTCATCTGCATCAGACGGAATAGGGAGGAAACTGATCACACATTCCGTTTTAGTAGGGCACATGAATAAAGGGGTGAAATAATTATCATAGTGCACAAGCGTTGAGCAGAGGTCATTGCCTCCGTACACTCAACTATGAAAGTGTTGTGCATGTGTGAAACACTGAAATGCGACCTACTTTTACAGTGACAAATTGTGTTAATAGAATGCTCATATGTTGTTTTTTTTTTGCCTAGAACTGATAAAGGTAGAGTGGTTTATGTTTTTACAAAGTAGGATGCTTACTATGTAAATAAAGAGTTTTGCTTGTTTACTATTGAAGTTTTCCATTTTAGTTTAATTACTTTGTTTTTTTTTTCTTCTGGAGTTTACATAGAATAAATTAGTTATGCTAGTGTTTCTCAGAAAAAGATAGGGCACGCAAAGAGAGAAAATATTAATAACTTTATCTGTGTGGAACTAATGATATAGCTTACAGTAGTGAGTCATATTGACTGAGATCTCAGAAGGTTTCAGGCTATTAGGAAAAGAAATGACAATACCTATACCTACACGGTGTAACAAAATATACTCGTACTTAGAAGGTGATCTAAATGAGTGCAAAATCCGAGATTGGTAAAGGTACAGATTATTCACTTAAATAAACATTAAGGATGAGAGTAACTTGTCGATAGGTAACAGGTATTATTATAAAATCCCAAATTTGATAGAGACATTATATATTTTTTCCTTGCTTCGCTGAAGTTTAGGCAAATCAACAACACATTTCGATCTCTGGTGACAATCTCTCTTACACTACAATTCACTCAATTAACTTAGCGCTTACCGGCTTACATGATTAGAACATTGATTTGTTTTAGTCAATTGTTTGAAAATTACAGTCATAATAGCATTTTAAATAAATGTATGTAGCAATAAACACATTTTGTGACTAGTGATGTAATCAAGCCTTAATGTTTAATTACACAAATGAGGGCAGGCATTTACGGATGTCACTGTCCTACTATCTTCTATGACAGCCATGTCACAACAAGGATATGTCCAGTGCCAAGAGTTCGCCACCACATTTGACTTTTAATCACTTCTGGTTGCACCATTTACAATCATTACAGCCTACTATTACTTCAAAACATTTGAAAGCCAGCCAACTGGACTGACTACATTAAAAAAGATTTGAAACAAGGACCAAATCCTTGAAAAAAAAAAAACACAATATGTACCATTTTTGCTGGAATCCTGCATTAACCACATCCAGTTGGAAACAGGTAATTTGTTCATAGACAAAAGGCAGATTACAGATTAAAAGAAGGATCATAAATCTTTGCAGTAACAAGCTGAAGCGGCATAAACAAAAAAAAAAATTACATGATAATGGTAATACCATGTGAAAGTAAAAGCTGAACAAGACATTGCTTTGGAAATTCCAAAGTAATGGCAGAAAACAAGATTTCTAATATCACCTAATCATTCAATTAGTCTGGTTGTAGTATTAGTCATAAACTAGGCATGTGGAAGTTGTCGCTTGCTCCAGTACTTTATGAATTCCTAGTACATTTGCATGTATGGAGAGTTCAATATTGAATAGACAGCAGGTAAGGAGAATAGGTGTGATTTTAGCTTAAACAATAACCTTTCTATGTCATGTTCACAGACCATTAAGAGTGTAAGTGCCTGAGATAATGTGAACATACAAGTAATGCTTTCACTTTGGATTCTGATGAAACATGCTTCATGCCCAAACAAGTTAGGTACAATCGACCAAGCGGAATTATGACCCACCATAAGCTTATTTTCCCAGAGACATTCAAATACAATTAGGTCCACATTCCCGTAAACATACATATCCATGGTAACAACTTTGATCTTTGTCAATTTGACAGATTCAAACGATTTATTGTCAAAATGGGTCATGATTCCACTTTGTCGACTGTACAATATGTTTCATACACAGTGTTATATCCCATAAAACAGAAATATTATAAGTGAAAATAAAATAGGTCATAGTTTACTACAGAGTAAGTGCCATTATTACTGTACTGTTTTAGTCCCTTTCTTTGATTATAGAAAAGGTGTGTCAATGTTATTAAACAGGAAAGATGGGCTGTTCTGTATTTATAACTGAACAATAATACACATTAATTGTTTATATTTAGATTCTGTTATTTGAGGAAAACTAAGTTCATGAGGTTTTGCTAATCATAAGTTTATACAAATTGTTGAGTAATTGTTGCTGATAACTATATTTATATTTTGGTAGGTACTTATTATGTTGAGGTCTAATCAATTGACAAAATACAGATAATACCTATGTATTGATAACATAGTATATAACAACATATTTGCACTAGGTACTTGAAAATGCAGTTCAAGTAATAACAACTTTAGTTCATATAGAACAGTAAACATGTATGACTGGTTAATGCACGTAAAGGAAAAGAAATCGCGCAGGAACCGCTCACTATTGAAATGATTGCATAAAAAACAGATATGATTACTCACGGTTCGGCCTCTATAGACTGCAAGCGAGCGACATAGTTCGATGGAATGTAGCCTTCTTGTTTGGTCTTCTTGCTTCTAGCTAACCACCAGTCACCTTGTGTATCATTTAAGATTTCTAAATGCTCCCCTTTTCTAAAGCTAAGGTCCTCATCCGTACGGGCATCGTAATCGTAAAGTGCTACGAATATTCGGGTGGGAGGGACCTCACTTGTATCTGTACCTTGATTTACCGAAGATCTAATTGGATCAGGCGGAGGGGTTGGCACTGGAGTCTGAAACTGTCTAGGGTCTTCTTCGTGAGGGTTAGCCCTTTCATTTTTGCTTTTAGAATCCTTTTCTCCTGTACTACTAAAACAGTTCCCCATTTTCTCTTTACAAGGTGAGTCTGGTACCACTCGTTTTATGTCAAATCACACACTTGTAAGAACCCAAACTATTGTCCAAAGTTTCTATGCCTATAAACATTTTATTTTGTCACATTAAAGTCAGAAATTTGAAACGAATAATATGTTTTTATCGTAAACAAAGAACATAAAACTCCGATCGGACATCACCACAGTCGGCCATTTTGATGCGCCATAGACAATTTATAAAAATAAACACAGATAATGTATGAAAACAATAGAGGTTTTCATAATATTGATATTTTCAATTCATTCATATGTGTGATAAACTCGACTGTTACCGAATATTTACATAAAATTAAAATGGATTAATGTGAAAAAATAATTTACGGATACAATAGCAAGGCAAAGATTCTTTATAATTTAGGTCAACAGTGCGACATCTAGAGTGCTCTCAGGAAACTAAGACTCAGACTATAGCTCAAGCACGCCACCTGTGGGTACAATTTTAAATTAGATTCATTTTAATTATTAAATTAACAACTAGATGGCGCTACACTACACGTTTTTGACAATGAAACTGCCACGGAAAACATTCGTACAGTGTACATTTATTTTGTAAATTGGTCAATACGTACAAACTATGAAATGTAACTTTTGATTTCCACCACATAAAAAAGAAACTAGATATCATAGCACTTTTCATCATCATCATCAGCCTATAATGTTCCCACTGCTGGGACACAGGCCTCCTCTCTGTGAAAGGAAGTGGGTCATAATCCACCAAACGGGCTTTTTGGTTCTAGAAATGCCGGTTACCTCACGATGTTTTTTCTTCACCGTTTTGAGAGCAGTGGTGATATGGTGAAATAAATTACACAAAGTAATGAGCCTGGCGGGGTTCGAACCTACGACCTACAACACGCAAGTCAGGAGCGATACCACTGCGCCACCACATCCTCAAAGAAGCTAAGCGCTCATGTACACGACGCCGCCGCCGCGCCGCCGCCGCGCCGCTACCGCGCCTCTAGGCTGTGTACACGGTCGCTACCGCGCCGCCGCCGCGCCGCCGCCGCTCCGCTGCCGCGCCGCCGCCGCTCCGCCGCCGCGCCGCCTCCGCGCCGCCACCGCGATGCCATTCGCTAGTGTTTTATTTATCTAACAAAGGAGATGTCTCATTGCGGCCATATAATGTTTTTTTTTTTTGATAATTCAAGGATAACTTCTTCGTTTATGAATCGGTTTTGATGATTCTTTTTTTGTTGGAAAGAAGGTATTTCAAAGGCGGTTCCATGATATGGAGATTAGGGTTTGATGATGGAAGACCAGAGAAATCGAGTGGAGCTAAATAGTAAGAAATATCTGCTTTCCAACAAAAAAAGAATCATCAAAACCGGTTCATGAACAAAGAAGTAATCCTTGAATTATCAAAAAAAAAAAAAATTATATGGCCGCAATGAGAAACCTCCTTTTTCAGATAAATAAAACACTATCGAATTGGATTCGCGGTGCCAGCGCGGCGGCGGCGCGGCGGCGGCGCGATGCCATTCGCTAGTGTTTTATTTATCTAACAAAGGAGATGTCTCATTGCGGCCATATAATGTTTTTTTTTTTGATAATTCAAGGATAACTTCTTCGTTTATGAATCGGTTTTGATGATTCTTTTTTGTTGGAAAGAAAGTATATTTCAAAGGCGGTTCCATGATATGGAGATTAGGGTTTGATGATGGAAGACCAGAGAAATCGAGTGGAGCTAAATAGTAAGAAATATCTGCTTTCCAACAAAAAAAGAATCATCAAAACCGGTTCATGAACAAAGAAGTAATCCGCGAATAAACATTAAAAAAAACATTATGGCCGAAATGAGAAACCTCCTTTTTCAGATAAATAAAACACTATCGAATTGGATTCGCGGTGCCAGCGCGGCGGCGGCGCGGTGGCGGCGCGGTGGCGGCGCGGCGGCGGCGCGGCGGCGGCGCGGCGGCGGCGCGGCGGCGGCGCGGTAGCGACCGTGTACACAGCCTAGAGGCGCGGTAGCGGCGCGGCGGCGGCGCGGCGGCGGCGTCGTGTAGGTACATGAGCCCTAATAGTTGTCTATCCTAGTCCTGCTTAAAATGTATGAACCGCACAGCATTTTGGGAAATACAAGGAATTGGGTATTACAGGCTAAGTACAGACACACACGAAGCTACCCCAAACTGTCAAACTTTTATACATTTTCAACTTTATCACATTGGATTGGTAGAAAGCTCACGTTTGGGAAAATTTGGTTGATGAGCTGGTGTCCGTAGATTCCGCGCCACAACTCAAGTCCTTTTGGCGCGGCGCTAGTGTCTATGTCATTACGTCATCAATTTTTATTAAAAAAAAAATATAGTAGGTATCTCGAATTTTCCGCCTGTCATGAGTGCTGGCGCGGACTCTAGATGAATGATGCTTTTTTTTACATAGGTAATAGCAGACAAAATGTACTTAACGGCACCATAGGTACTTCTTTCACCTTAAAAGAAATAGAATTGAGAACCCACATAATTTACTTTTAATGATTAAATTCTCTTTAGACAAAGCGTAGCACAGAGCCTTAGTAACGTAAGCAGAAGTAATCCGTCGTAAGGATTGTTTCATTGTGTAAGCCATGCTTATCACGAGGACTTCAATTAAACAGGGATCTAACTGGATTGCTGCGACTGTCCCTGTTGTAAGCGCTGTGGATTTGTTCGATTACACGTGGCTAAGCAGTTACATAATGAGCAAGTAGGAAAAGTTCGTTCTACTAAACCTCTTTTACGCCTGGTCAGTCGGCCACTGATTTATTTTTGCATTTACGCTGCAAATTATTACACTATCTCGGTAGCAATCTTGATTTCGATCTTTGTCTGTAACCAATCGATGAATGAGTTTATCTATCGGATCATACGGACGTTTGAGGGGTAAAATACTAAACCGTCGACAAGACAATCTTCATTTTACACAAGTGTGGAAATGGAAATAAAGCGGTCTTCGGAAAGGAAATACCGTAGCCACCTTTAATATTCAAGCTTCCGATTTATAAGCAAAAAATGGTAGCTTCAATATTTTAAGATATTTCCCGTCGGAGGTTCGCTTCAAACTTCAATATTCACCCACGTCATAACCAAAGCTATCGTCGCGTTCATGTAGAACGCATGGCTGCGTCGACAGTCGATGTTTTCCAGATTTCTGAACAGTTGAGTGACATAAGAATGCGACGATCACGCATGTCATAGCATCGATGATTTTGGCTGTGACGCTGGGGAAATTATATTCGGGACAACAAACATTTTTGGTGTTGTCTCTACGAGAGACTGAATCATAGATAGTTTATTTAAGTTTTTTTTGAACTTGACTGCTTGAGAGTATCGTCTACCGAGCGCTCGTCCATACTAAAAGAGAAAACGTTTTCCTACCCCTAGTTTTTTACTGTGTCAAAAGCATTCTAAAAAATCATTGAGATAGGATAACTTTAGGGGTAGGAAAACGTTTTCTCTTTTAGTATGGACGAGCGTTCGGTAGACGATCCTCTTAAGTTTATTGGTCGGAGGTAAAGGCCAAATAACCCCGGAACGGCGGACTCTGTGTCACTCGTCACTAAATTGTTCTTATATAACCTCCTGACGTTCTGACTGTCCCCTTAGCTCTACCCAGGGAGGGGAGACTCATTTCACCACCTAAAAAAAACAGCCTATGTTTAATCTGCCCCTTTCGCTGTGATCTTGTACGTAATTAATTCACCCAGTGCGGAGTGCGACCTTCTTAAACTGCATCCTGGCCAGTTATGGTCCCGGTCTGGTCATTTCTGCGCCTCATCAGCGTCTACGGTGATTGCAAGTGGACCTGCACCCCCCGGCTTAAGGGAGTAGAGGACACCTTGTGGTTTGAGTCAGTCGAGTCTGACATGACCCTCCGTCTTCCCCAGGCGGAGGAAGTCCATGAGGGGAAAAAAGGGTATACGCCCTGTGCCAGCGAAAATAACAGTACCCACCGTTATTGGCACACCCCTATTTTCGACTTTGCTGTGATCAATCCTAAAATAATTAAATAGGTAGGTTTGTACTTACAAGTACGGTACGGAATTTAATTACGAACTTTTTGAATGACAACAAGAATTTAAACTAATTGTAATTAAGTAAGAGTCGCTCAATCACAACCCTGACGTTTTATTTGTTGTATAAAGTGGAGTTTATTTCCAGCAGTGTTAAATAAACGTTATTACAACGATAATAAAGATCACTGTAATTCAAAATCCGTGGGATAACAAAGAAAGGGCAGTTGTATTTATAAAATAATTATTCAACTTGACTTCTATGTTCTTTTTGGTACAGACGCCAGCAGGTCCATCTACCCCAATCTGTATAATTTTACCAATCGAACATTAACCTTCCACTATTATGTTAAGATTGCAAATCTTTTGAAGGAATTTTGACGGATTGAGGTAGATTGATGGGCTGGCGTCTGTACTAAAGTGGAAAGGTGGTGGTATAAGGCTCTTCATTGGTTAAGTCGAGGATATAAAGAATCTTATAAGTTGAGAGATTGGTAAAATGCCAAATCCCAAATTGCTTTCTCTCTTTCTAAAGGGTGATAAATGATATTTATTTTGTAAGTTTATAAAAAAACACTTTTACACGTCACAACCAATATTTTTTAAATTAGACGAGACCGGTGTTTCTCACCTGACTACTCTGAGAAGAAACAGCCGAAATTAACTCAGAGGTCACAGTCTCAAAGTCCAGACATTGTTTTGCTCAGGTCCACCATGCGGGTCTATGGTCTTTTGAGGAATGAACCGCACAGATTTGAGTGGACCTGTCCAGTCAGTACAAGCATTTGTCAGTTATTGTGTATCTTGACTCAGGCCTCAAGGAGCCCAACGGAGTAAAGTCGAACGTCCACCGCCGGCAAAATTAAGTTAGTTTAGCTTAACTCGCATAGATGAACCAGTTTTTCATACATGTGCGATGGACGCACATGTAGGTCCACTCAAATCTGTGTGGTTCTTTTCTCAAAAGACCATCTGAGACCCGCATGGTCCTCGTATGACCTGGGCAGAACGGGAGGGACTGTCAGACTTGTACTAACTAAAATCCACGGTGTCCTTTAAGAGCCCTTTATTACGTTCCGGGGTCACGGTAATTCGTAAGTCCTGCGACTTCGACTACTTATACAATTTCAAAAAAGTAAGTAGTTTTACTAGTGTTTAGCAACTACGTCATTTTGATAATGTCATTCGATCGCAAAAAAAAATCGGTATCTACTAGGCTCTGAAGAAAACTTCGTTGTGTATTGGCGGAATATTATAATTATTTTATACCTAGCCAGTAACTTATTAGATAGAATTAGTTGCTTTAAGCATTTTATACAAAGGATGAAAATCTTCAAGTTATAAACCGTTTTAAACCACTTTTATTTTCTTTTCCAGTACTTAATAAACTCTTAAAAGAGTCTTAACAAAATGCCGCAAATTGAAAGACTACAAAGAAAATTAGTTCAACTTTCTTCATACTTTAATCTTATAAGTTGTGGAATCTTTTATCTTTAAACTTGGCGCATTATAGCTCCATGTCACTGTTGAGTTTGTTTTCTAAATTGTTTCTTTTTCCCTTGAGGAATGAAAACCTTCTAACAGAAACGAGCGCCGATGGTGATGCGAATTTAATTTGGTCTCTATAGACTGTATTACTTAGGTGAAATAGATAGAAATTGCTTAACTTACCTCATTTAAGAGTTTCATTGCGATATCAATGCCTTTTATTTTGTCAACGCAAAGGTAAAATAATTTCTTCCAAGTTTTCTATTGTATTGCGATTGTTTATTTCGCAAGTATAGTAAAAAGTCAAGGAATGGTTACTATCCATCTGGACAAAGTGGAGATTGCACAAATATATATATATATATATAAGTTGCGGTGTTGGGGATGTACCCCAACACCGCAACTTATTGCATGCGCCCGCGCGGGGGACTCAGATTTCAATAGAGTTGGCTGTAAGTACTTTGCTTGTTCTATGATATCTTGCCCTGATTTGCATTCAATGACAAGTGGTTGACGGCAGTTGATTGAAGTCATGTGGAGAGGACTTTTCCGAGTAGTGAGTTAACACAGTAATTGTCACTTACAAGCGGTCGCCTGTGTCTAATTTGTTCAAAACAGAAGACATCTTTGGATATCTTAAGTGGATCAAAGCTAACAAATGTAATGTAATTATTGTCCAAAATTCAATTAACCAAGTTGTCGGATGAAGTAATTAAAAAATATGGCCTTCTTGTTTTTGTCATTAATTTATTCCTGGCAGTCATTATTTTTCTTTATTCTGAGAGCTTTATTTCGAGTTTAACTATTCGATCGCGTTCTCAGCTTTCATTTTACCAATACAGGAAACCAAAGACAAAGAATAGACTGAACCTTCTCAATCCAATGTGAAAGCGGGTACAATGATCGCTTCAGCCTATTGATCAAAGGTAAATCAGTCATACAGGAAAGGGATAAGTGGGGTATTCCCATCTGAGCAAATTTTTTCATAGAAGCACTTTTAGTATTAGTAGGAAATAGTTGCTCATATGGGAATACCCCGATAAGTAGTGCCATTTTCTCTCTTCGTCTTGTTCTTTTTCAAATTTTAGCCATATTACACCTAAATCACGGGACTTATCTCATTACTATGACCCCGGAACGTAAAGGGCTATTGAAGGACACCCTCGATTTTAGTCAGTACAAGTCTGACAGTCCCTACCGCACTGCCCGGGGTGGGAGAATTACTTTTATGATTTTACCACGATAAAAAAATATACCCAAAGCCCAATTCTTATCAATACTGGCAGTTTTGTGTCATGGCTTTTCAGTTTATAGTCCGTGCACCTCACCTAGTCGGTTTTCTCTCTACATTCCTCTTTCCCGTCTATTGTCTTCATTCCAATGCTTTTCTGTTCCATTGTCGATATATAGTAGTCTAATTAAAATTTTAAATGGTCTAATTAATTAGTTATCTACTACATTTCCTATTTTTATCCGTGGGGACCTGTTATTGTGTCTGTGTTGCATGTTACCACTGTTATTCATTTGTTATTTATAGCTGTTGGTTCTCCTAGAATAAATCCTACTAACTTTATAAATGCCAATGTTTGTGAGGATGTATGTGTGTATGTCGGTATGTTTGTTACTCTTTCATGCAAAAACCACTGAACGGATTTGGCTACAATTTGGTACACAGATAGTAAATAAATAAAGAGAAAACTAAATTGCAGAGATAACTCTGTCAAAGGACGGAGTCGAGACACACGAGACTCCAAACTGAGCTCACAATTAATAATTAACAGGTACTTTACGTGGAACTAAGCTTAAGTTAAGATAACGATGTGTTTTCCCAAGACATTTGTCTGTTCTTATTTAAAATGAAAACAGGGAAAACTGTCTTATACAAAATTTATTTTTAACCGACTTCAAAAAAAGGAGGAGGTTATCAATTCGACTGTATTTTTTTTTTTTTTTTTTTATGTTTGTTACCTCATAACTTGCGACTGGGTGAACCGTTTTTATGATTCTTTTTTTATTCGAAAGCTGGTGCTTCCCGTGTGGTCCCATTGTCACCATTTCATGATCTGATGATTGGATCTTGGAGAAATCGAGGGCAACCCTTAAATTTTATTAGCTGACACATAGTTTTTCGCAAATCTTATGAAGTAATTCAAGTACTTGCGTATGGAAATCATCATCTCATGTAGCTGAGCTGATGATGGAAGGTACAACTCCTCAAGTAAGAAAATTATGTTTGAGTTCGCATATCTCCGGAACTATAAGTCCGATTTAAGTAATTCTTTTTTTGTTGTACTAGGTATCGTTCGACTTAGGGAATACTGCAAATTTCATCAAAATCGGTTCAGCAGTTTTTGAGATAGGGAATGAATGAACGATGTTATTACCGGTGCAACGGATTACAAAATTCTAGTGCACATGTAAGAAAATGATGTATTTGACAAGAATTTTGGTTGAATATTTAAACTAAAAAGAGTAAAATAAAAACTTTTCAAAAAAATTGACCGCCTTCAAAAACAACCACAAAAAAGAGTAAAATAACCTACAAAACTTTTCTGTCGGAAGTCGGTGGCAAAAGAGACAATGAAATTAATAAAAAAGTCACCGACTTCCGACAGAAAAAGTTTTGTAGGTTATTTTACTCTTTTTTGTGGTTGTTTTTGAAGGCGGTCAATTTTTTTTAATCAATGAGATCAACTTCTTTGGAAACTTGTGTAATTAATTTTAAAAGTTATCTTGAGAGACACTTGAAAGCGGATTAAATTTTTATAATGTTGTTATAGAACTTTGGAAAACTTGAGATGACGAAAGTGAAAAAAAAACACAGTTAAATTCAGTAGCTGAAAATTTCTCCAAAACAGTTATAACCAATGATAATTTTATAGTAATTGAAAACGAAATAAGAAGAATATTTTAATTAAAAGATTTTGAAACAAAATGATTGAAAGAATTTTGTTCAATCGCGTTTTCATTAATTGTATTCAATTTCTATCCCTTTTAATTTAAAAATGAAGTTGAAATTCAATTTTGTAAAAAATAATCATTCAATTATAAATGTAAAAGTACAGATATAATGCATGTTTCCATACAAATATTTTTATATCATTGATATCTTAGTACAAGTAGTTGCACCTAGAACTTATAAAGCTCAAGGTAGCTTTACTCGAAGTTTGCCGTTCTCAGGAGACGTCAGCTACTTTTTATATCAAGAGAACGTCCTTTGGATAATTTCCGATATTGCCAAGGTTACCAGTAGAGCTGCGAACAAAAGCTAGTTGAAATATTAATCTGTAATCACGAAAGACATAAAATCGATGCTCCGAAACCTTTTTTCGTTACAATAGACGCTTTCATGCATGAATCAACCCATTCATTGATTACGCTTTCCCATCTTTTTTAAAAATGGTTCATCGATGTGTCATGACTACAAAAAATAGGTATCTTCTTTTTCGGCAAAGTTTAAAATTTATACATGTTTTATGTACAGATGCATAAATTACTACTTTACCTAGACATTTTTTTTTTAAACAAAATATTACATCGAATCGTTTTAATTATAACTCCAAGTGATTTCCTATACGTCTGTTTACGTGAGAAAAAGAAATCTTTAATTGTCTGGCTCACACTTTGTCAGTGGTGAACAAAATGGCGAACCGTCCGTCAGAGCCTGTGCATTGCTCTGTAAGTATCGTATTTTATCTCACTTAGATTAAGTTAAATGTATGAATTTGCTATAATTTTACTTTATGCAAGCTTTACCCAATAGTCTGTTTATATTATTTCTTTGATATCTTTTTTGCATTTATAGTAATTCACGATTTTTGTGTGGTGTGCATTTAAATACACACTGCCTGGTGCAGTGTGAATGACAATTTATTTATTGTGTATATTTAATGCACACTGCCAACGTCATAGATGGTTACTACTTGTGAATGTTGTGTTTATAAATGCTGTGCTACTACATACTCGAGCCTTTCTCAGACAGAGTTTTTTTCATAATGCATGACAACAATTCGTATCACACTTTCCACCAAATTCCTTTGCTTTAGCTTGCAATACTTTTATTTCAGATGACTAGAAGTTGAAAAATTCTAGCGTTGTTGGTGCCTAAATGTGGAGCTAAGTCTGATGTAGAATCTTGCGAATCTATGGAAAATGCATTCCAGATGTGTAGACCTCATCAAGATGTCTCCGAAGACGGGTCCCCGGACCCAAAAAACAAGTTGTTCATTCGTGTTTCACTATCTAGCCTAAAATGAGTTTCTGCGCTATTTTTTACTGCTCCCTCGGTGGGAGGAAGATAAGAAATATCAAGCATCATGGTGTCCACCGAATTCAAGAATCACTTTAAATACTTCTGGGCATTGAGGGAGGCTTTTTTAGCTGGAGGCCCATTCCACCTCAAGATATAGGTTTCACTTGACTTTGTTCATCTAAAGTAGTGAAGGGAGGGTCTCAAATGACTGCTGCTGGTTTCTGGACCTTTTGCGATATAAAATACAACTTTCCAAACGCAAAAAGGTCAAAATGTTGTTTCCCAAAATTACAGACCTTCAAGAGCGGTTACCTCGGAATCTGTACAAGTTATGGAAATACTTACTGAATAATACTGGGTTTATTAAGCATTTATAATGTTCATACATGCTGTACCGTTTGGACACTTGGTTTCCGAGATATAAGCGAAAAAAACAAAAAAGGTAGCTGCAACCAACCCCCCCCACCCCCCAGCTCAAGGGCTAGGGGCAGGGACTTTTAATAATTATGTTCACCTCCTAATTAGTCTAAACAAAGTTACATAGTCAAAAATTGTGTTCCAAGAATTTCCCTCTATAACTGTTCTTGGACTGGGCTAATAGTTGAAGGGCGAAATTGCTTTATAGATTTTACTCAAAAATGCATGTAATGTGGTCATTATTTTGACAACCTTGTTTGAGCAAAGTCGACTTTGCGGGTCTGTTTCACGGAGCGGCTAGCAATGTTTTTGCTGGCCGCTGCAAAACATTGCCGGCCGCTATTTTGACGTTTTAACGTTTTAAAAAAACAAATGCAAAAAGTTTTTATTTAAAACACAGCAGTTTGTATAAAAAGAGGTAGGCACAAAAAGATTGTATTCCATATTTTAAAAAGAAATACAATGAAGTAACAAAAGCGCGGTTCAGCGAAATTTTTATTTTTATTTAGTGACTTTTTTGCTCTATGTAAATTAAGTAATAAATGAAGAAAATATAACAGTCAAACACCGCATTAAAATTATCGCAAACTATTAGTAAGTAAGTAATATGAAACCGGGAAAGTCGGTGTTGAATTTTAGTAACTGTACTTTTCTTAATTGTTATTTTAATTTTTCTAGTTAATTAATGTAGGGTGAAGTACCCAATTATCAGCACTTTAAGAGTTGGTCCTAATTTAAGCCTATTTATTACTGTGAAAAATAGTTCGTTACCCGTTGAGGCAAATTTTACAGTTCTAATATTTAATAAGGAAGACGATATTAAAAGAAAAACATGGTTGAACTCTGTCAAAATTTTTTTAGACAAGTAAGAATAAAAAATGGGTCTCTCACCATTTACTAGCACCATTACCCCCAATTAACAGCACAGAGCGAACCAATTATCAGCACTTATCTATCACTGTTAGGAATTGCATTAAAAACAGTATTTCCATTCTTAAAATCTGATATTTATTTAGTTAGTAGGTAGGTACCCTGTAATATAAAAAAAAAATCACCTATAATCTTAGAAGAGAATTAGAAAATGTGATGGCAAGAGCCTATCCTTTTTTTTATTTTTATATTTTTTTATATTTATATTTATTTTTATAATTTTTAAAAGTTTGTCAATTTTATAAAAGTTATAATCATACTTTGGAAAAGGATAGGCTCTTGCCATCACATCTTCTAATTCTCTTGAATGATCTCTAGTTTTATTTAAGAGTAAGTTTAGTCTTCTTTCTTTTATTCATTATTATTATTTTCAACGGGTCTATTTGATTGTTATCTCTTTGACTGTTATGCGAAGCTCTGGGTGGTAAATTAAGATTTTTTATTTGGTGGATAATCTACTCTGCTCTTCGGCTTTTCTTTTCATATTAATCGGGTTTTCATTTTCAGGTGAGGATGGTATATTCGTGTTTAAATGATGTCTGGTGGTGATTAATAAAGGGTTCTCGTGATTTATTTTCTTTTGTCTCCTGTATATCCGTAGCTTCTGTCTCTTGTTTTAAGTATCTATTGCCTCTTTTGCTTTCTAGTTTACCTTGTTTCTGGTGGTTTCTACTGTAGTTTTATTTACTTTAGTCTCCTTTATAAGATTAGCTTCAGCCTCTTATTTTTTAGTTTTGACCGTCCCTTTTTCTTTCTTGTTAAATCTTGTTTCTGGTGGTTTCTTTTGTTTTGTTTTTTTTTCATCTTTTTTAAGTATCTGTTCTTTTTGCGAGTCTCTTGTTCTTCTTCTTTAAGTTTTTTTAACTTTTAATTTGTCGAGATGATGAAATTCTAGGAAAACCAATTTATCAGCATGCTTCTGATCCAGTTATCAGCACCGTGCTAAGATTTGGATTTTGATAGTTTATACTACTTATACAAAACAAAATGAATTCTATGCATAAAATAAACACAGTTTACATTAAAAAGTATGAAATTAGTAGTTAGGTATATTTTTTCCATTTATCAGCACCAGTGCTGATAATTTGGAATTTACAAAATTTTCGATCCCTTTATCAGCACCACGTATTTTACCAATTTATCACCATAACCTCAGATTCTACTCTTCAGATTATCCTCATGAACTATCTATAATATCAGAGAAACCGTTAGTTTCAATATAAAATATGTAAAAGTTCTGATATATCATAAAATGTAAACACGTGAACTTAACGGCGATCACAAGAAACAGGCAAAAACAGAAGAAACTGCTAGACACAAATGTTTGTTTACACAATTTCCGCCATTGTGTAGTCTTAGAGTATTTTTTTGCCAATAGCAGGATTCCAAAAACATACATTTATTTATTTATTAGTGTGGTAACCCATATTAGTAAGTGAAAACCTTAGAATTTTACAATTTATTCGGAGTGCTGATAATTTGGTGCAGTGCTAGCGTTTGGGTTGTTACCCCTATATTTTATTTAAATCACTTGCTGGTTTTATTTAGATTAGGTACTTGCATTTTTGAGTAAAGCACTATACAAGCCTTGGCCCATTATGACTCTTCGCTGGTCAAGCTATGATTGCCTCCAGCTAGCCTAGCTACTCTCTAGGCCTTCCAGCTTGGCCATCATCGCAGCCCTTGCTTTCCTCGCTGTAAAGGCCTCGGCCTCCGGCCTCGGCCTTTATCTCAGCTCGTCCATCAAGTGCTGCATGCTGACCGCGCTGTGTCGGCCTGGAGCTGCGCTACGCTGCGCTGTCGGCCATCATCAGCGCGACCAGCAAAGTAGCCATTATAGGCCGCGGCAGTAATGTACTATTCATGCTAAGTACTTAAATAGTATTTAAGTTTTTCATATTGTTACATACTTAGATAGACATGTAAGAAAACGTTGATCTCAGAGCATTAGGACTGAATACTGTAATAAATAGTAATAGAATAGTTATTTGTGCAACAAGAGAGCAAAGTCGTTTTTTGCTGCGAGTGCTGATTTTGAATCTTGAGCAAGCGAAGGATTCAAGGATTGAATCACGAGCGTAGCGAGTGATTCTAAAGTTGAATCCTGAGTGTGGCGAGAGATTCAAAGGCACGAGATGCAAAAAAACTTTGCTCTCGTGTAACACACATAACTTTTCACTTCAGCAGCGAGAACACTTTAGGAGATAAAATAATAAATAGGAATAGATTAAAATGATTTTTTTTTTAAAGTAGCTTTCAACAATAAGTAAATACTCCGCATTGTAGATAATCGTCTCGTCTGTGATAAATCTAAAAAATAAGATAGCAACACCGTCTCCGAAAAACTGCTTGCGCCCATTTGTTAAGTCTCCATTCATTGAAGACATGGTATGGTTTCAGATATTTAGTTAGAGTTAGGAAATTTAATTCTGCATTAATAATTTGTTGTTTTAAATGGTTATGTTAAAATAAGTACTGTTCTCGTCGCTAGTTTTACGCATTTTTTTTTTTTAACTTATTCAACTCTTTACGCCAGCCATGAAATTTTATTCCCGCTCTTTTATTTTTAAATTAAGGCGTGTTCGGAAATAGCACCCATAATATTTTATTATTCAAAATATTTATTAACATAAATTGAAACTAGAAATAAATATTTACAGTAAATGCTTATTTTCATTTAAATACAGCAATAAGTTAAAAATTCAATAAAATACATTCGAAGACATTATTATCTTTTTGCATTTCTTTGGTTAGTGAGTGAAAAAAATGTTTTCACTTCAGTAGCTCAAACATGTTGGTTTTGCTGCCTGAAATCAGTGAGCAAAATGCGATTTTGCTCACTAGTGAGACAAAGTAGCTTTTTAATTTTTGTTTAAAAAAAAGCCGCGAATATCATATTCAGCCTTGAGTTAATCATACAATTCGAAACATTAACACTCTATCTCTTTCTCGCCAATAGAAAGAGAGAGAGACAAACACCAGCCCTTTCGAAGTTCCGATTTTGAATTTGGTCTCAAAGACAAACACGTTCGGAAATTTGTACTAACCAAAGAAATGCAAAACGATAATAATGTCTTCGAATGTATTTTATTGAATTTTTAACTTATTGCTGTATTTAAATGAAAATAAGCATTTACTGTAAATATTTATTTCTAGTTTCAATTTATGTTAATAAATATTTTGAATAATAAAATATTATGGGTGCTATTTCCGAACACGCCTTAATTTAAAAATAAAAGAGCGGGAATAAAATTTCATGGTTGGCGTAAAGAGTTGAATAAGTTAAAAAAAAAAAAAATGCGTAAAACTAGCGACGAGAACACTACTTATTTTAACATAATCATTTAAAACAACAAATTATTAATGCAGAATTAAATTTCCTAACTCTAACTAAATATATGAAACCATACCATGTCTTCAATGAATGGAGACTTAACAAAGGGCGCAAGCAGTTTTTCGGAGACGGTGTTGCTATCTTATTTTTTAGATTTATCACAGACGAGACGATTATCTACAATGCGGAGTATTTACTTATTGTTGAAAGCTACTTTAGAAAAAAAGTTATTTTAATCTATTCCTATTTATTATTTTATCTCCTAAAGTGTTCTCGCTGCTGAAGTGAAAAGTTATGTGTGTTACACGAGAGCAAAGTTTTTTGCATCTAGTGCCTTTGAATCTCTCGCTACACTCAGGATTCAACTTTAGAATCACTCGCTACGCTCGTGATTCAATTCTTGAATCCTTCGCTTGCTCAAGATTCAAAATCAGCACTCGCAGCAAAAAACGACTTTGCTCTCTTGTTGCACAAATAACTATTTACTATGTCTATATCGTAACCGTATCGAACCAAGATCTTAATGAATTTCAAATCGTTTTGATATTTTTCGAGAATAATGTTATTTTTATGTTATTGTTTCTTTTTTAGATTAGTGATTACATGGCAGTGTGCATGTAAACACACAGTTTTCTTTGTATGTTTTTTCTTGTGAGCTTGGCAGTGTGCACTTGAAGACACATAATATATCCTGAAAACTGAAATTCAGAGATTTTTTGTTTTATTTTTCCTGACATCCTTATGATCCAATTAACATAGGGAATTAGCAAAAGTTTAACTTGCGACTGGGTGAACCGATTTTCATGATTCTTTTTTCATTCGAAAGCTGGTGCTTCCCGTGTGGTCCCATTGTCACCATTTCAGGATCTGATGATTGGATCTTGGAGAAATCGAGGGCAACCCTCAAATGTTATAGGCTGACACATAGTTTTTCGCAAATCTTATGAAGTAATTCAAGTACTTGCGTATGGAAATCATCATCTCATGTAGCTGAGCTGATGATGGAAGGTACAACTCCTCAAGTAAGAAAATTATGTTTGTGTTCGCATATCTCCGGAACTACAAGTCCGATTTAAGTAATTCTTTTTTTGTTGTACTAGGTATCGTTCAACTTAGGGAATACTGTACTGAATACAACTTTCATCAAAATCGGTTCAGTCGTTTTTGAGATAGGGAATGAATGAATGAGATGTTAACGATGTTATTACCAGTGCTACGGATAACAAAATTCTAGTGCACATGTAAGAAAATGATGTATTTGACAAGAATTGTAGTTGAATATTTAAACTAGAAAGAGTAAAATAAAAACTTTTTCAAAAAAAATGTGACCGCCCAACCACAAAAAAGGGTTAAATAACCTACAAAACTTTTCTTTCGGAAGTCGGTGGCAAAAGAGACGAAAAATAATAAAATGTCACCGACTTCCGAAAGAAAAGTTTTGTAGGTTATTTAACCCTTTTTTGTGGTTGTTTTTGAAGGCGGTCACATTTTTTTTTGAAAAAGTTTTTATCTAAAGGTAAAATTCTCTACCAAGTATAGGGATAACCTACAATTAGTTGTTTCGAGTCTGGGTGTTTTTGTATGTCAATTTCTATGTTTGTAAACGCACCCACGACTCAGGAGAAATTCCTAGTGTGGGATAAGTATACAGGGTATTTCTTTTTTTGGCCAATTTTAATCATTTCTGTGGACAACTCACAATTGACCAAAAAATAAAAAACGCCAAAATTGTGAACATCAAAAAAGAGCTAAAGGTTACTAAGAAAGTTTTCCCGTATCTCTTGTGGATTCGGACTTCTCCATTTTGGCCAATTTAAAAGAACCACCCTGTATATAAAAAAAACCGACCAGTTTCGTTCTTACCTCGTTTTGTTCTGTTATTTAAAATTTGTTGTTTTAGCGGCAACAAAAATACATCATCTAAGTATGAATTCTCATAGATGATGTAAGTATTTTTGTTCATTTTATCAACTGTCTAAGGGACTTTATCCATGGCGCGATGCGACGCGAATCGATCGATTCCAACTAAAAGTGAAAATCAACCTTACAGACGCTAGTATTATACAACTGTAACGGGAAATGCGCAAAACCTCTCGTGGGGTAACTCAGCCCATGTTACTGAACAATGGTTTTGCACATTTAACGTTACACGTTAATGTATATTATCTGTGCCACTACTAAGAATTACTGATGCAATAGGCTAGTTTCCAGGGTCAAAATAATTACATTCTATTAAGTCCGTATTTTAGATTATAAAAAATATTGGACACGTATTTTTTCTTTTTTCCATTAAACAAAAAAGAACAAAGATAATAGCCTATTTAAGTTACCTGTGACGTCACTCTGCGCGAAAAATGCCACGCATTGTGACGTCACACGTAACTTTAATAGGCTATATCTTTGTCATTTTTGGTCTAATTTACAAATAAAAAAATACGTGTCCCTTATTTTTGAATAATCTAAAAGACGGACTAATTAATTTTTTTTAGGCAACTAGCCTATTCGATTGACTTGACGTCGTCGTGGCGATCGTGTTTTGTTTTTCATTTACCCGTAATAACAACGTGTTTTATGTCATTATGTCGTATTGGTAAAGTTGATTTTCCATTGTAGTTGGAATCGGTCGAATTGCAAACGCGTCGCGCCATAGGTATAGTCCCTAACTATTATGGTTCATGAGAGTAAAAAAAAAAAATAGGGTAACGCCGGATCCACACGATGGCCGTGTTGGCCGAACAGAAGGAGACGGCGCTATACCAGAAAGCAAGACGCAAATAATTCTGTCTCGTTTCTTAGTATAGCGCCGTCTCCTTCTGTTCGGCCAACACGGCCAACGTGTGGATCCGGCGTAAATTTAAAAGGTGTTGGTGCTCGTGACTATTTATAATTATCGTGCAATATGTTGCCAGCCCTTCAACAGTTCCGACGAACGGATACCATTATAAATGAACTTCCCTTGTTGATTCTAACAACTTGCGCGGAAGCACGACTCACAGATATTCTATTTGTAAAAGGAAATGGCAAAATATTTATATTATATGAATTTCTTTGTATAAGGGAAGCTGTTAATGACTTTTTGTTTGCATGACAGGACAGTAAGTTATGCTATAAATATTTGTAGTTCCTGAGAGAACTTACCGATAAATAATACCTTACCGATATTAACTTACCGATAGATAATAACAACGTTCCCATCTCCGAAAGGTTGGCAGTCCATAATATTATTTCGCAGTTGTTTTGTATGCGGGTGGACAGAGTTTTGAACATTAACCGTCGTACCACAAAAACTTTTAAACATCTCTGTTGAACACTTGTCAAAAAAAAGTTAGATTATGACGTTAAAATAAGTTCCGTTTTGCAGTCACACTTTTTTAGACAGGTTTTCAACAGATGTTTAAGTTTTGGTAGTAAGACCGTTAGTATTTGAAGAAACTATCGCTGTCGCTCTGCGAGTAGGTACTCGTTTCGTGTGTAAACAACAAAAGATTCATCTGAATTTTCTCAGTAAATGTGATTTCATATTTTGAGATTTGGCTCTTAATATTTATTACTCTGTGAAAATCATTGCTTATGGTCAATGTACAGAAAGGAAATTGGCGACAGCGTTTATATGGAGAAGAGACCACCGAACGGCAGTAGGCGAAACTTAGACTTAACACTTAAGTGTTAAGTTTAAGTTTCGCCTATTAGAAGAATCTCAATATAGTTTTGATTTTGCTAAAACATATTTTTCTTGTTCTTGACCCAAAAAATATTAAATATTAATAAACGTCCTTTTCGGAGAAATAACAAGCTTTTTTAATAAGAATCCAAACAAGCGACTGTATTCAGGAGCCCACGTAATTACTTCGTTTCGCATGAAAAATGTCGAAATAGAAAACAAATAGGGTCGTTTTTTTTCAATAATTTTGAGTAATTGTTTACTTTTAATTATGTCGGCCTGCTTTTATATTAGATCTTCTCTAATGGATCGTTAAATGGGCATATGATATTATAAACCTGTGGTAGATTTAGGATTCAGACACTCCAGGAATGTGTGATTGGAAGATGTTAATTCCTCAGAAATCGTACCTTTCGGTATTTCCGTAGAATCATCGGTATCTTAACGGTCATAATACCGAAAAAATTAAAATCAATAGGTTCGAAGTACGGTAGGATAGAACGTGCCCAGAGGAAGCCTATTCAACTCGGAATGCTCTCGAGTTAAAGATGGATGGAATCATAAATGCTACCAGTGTTCGCCACTAAGACTGCATATAATGAATATGGGGGATTAGCACCGAAAACTTTACCGAAAGTAAACCCCGTATACCTGCTGAAACTTTCACCAGTTTGCAAGATGAAAGATTCCCAAAAGCTCAAACTTTTTCCAGACTCCGAAAACATTATTAATATTAACTCGTTTGGCTTTTTTTAAATATTTCTTTTAAGATCGTGTATCATCCGAGTTCAGAGCATTGACTTTGCTTCAGAATAAAAAAGAACATTAATTTGATTAGGAATTTTCAGTAAAAGACTTCGTGGATCTTAGCAAAGGATAAGTTCGTTAACTTTTCTTTTGTTAAAGTTCATATCGACGCTTGAAAGGCAAAAATTACCAAGCGACATGTAGCCAACATGTCGCTTGGTAATTTTTGCCTTTCAAGCGTCGATATTTATTTTCGTTGCAAGCAGTAAACGTTTTATAGCTAGATTAACTTGTTAGGGTGTTAGTACGGATACGGTCGCGGAACTGTTTAAGAGGGATACCGCGGCTCTGGAATGCAAAAGGCATGTGAAAGAACAGGATGGTATTTAGAACAAAAACGAACGAAAATTTAGCTTTTGCCCAGTGGTATAGGCCACGACTTACGAGTTATATATAGGTCGTGGTTTCGAACACAGCAAGGCGCATTATTGTCTTATTTATTCTATTAATCACCACTGCTCTCAAAACGGTAATGGAAAACATAATGAGGAAAGGAAACCGGCACGGGGTACCTAGAACCAAAGTTTGTAGAATATGACATCTATCACATCTACCAATTCGCACTGCGCCCGCGTGATGGATTTTGGCCCACTCCGGGGACACGGAAAGGAGGTCTGTGTCCCAGCTGTGGGAACATTTTATAGCCTTGTGATGAAGTGCTACCCACCTGCTCTGGTCTGCACGAGTTGTGGCGATGAAGTCGAATATGCAGCGAGCTGAGTATATGAAAAGTGTAGACTTTCATATTTTGATCATTATGTTTTTGATAGTAGGAATCAAAACGAATATGTATACCCCAACTGCAATTAGTTCGCTTTTTAAGCAGGCGAGGTTTTTGGACATTGAAATTTTTTTTAAGTTGCCGCAACGCGCAATATCACTACCTCTACGTGCTTTGCCGCTGCATCTATTACAAATAAGGTGACACTGTGGGCGGTTTTATCGCTATTTAAGTATAGCGATATTTTCAAGACAACCTTATAATGTTTCTTTTTTTTTATTACTTGCACATAAAACCATCGTTAACAAGCATTTAGCCAATTTTCAACCTGAAATAAACTACAAAGGCAAAATAATGCATATTTCGAATATGGCAGTCAATTTTCGACAAAATGAAAAATGGACGTCCAGTGGAAAATTTACGGGCATACCTACACGTCCTACACCCAGACGTTGTTCATGAAATAAAATTGAGCCACATACGAGAACAATACCTAGCTGTAGAACAAAGAAGAAATCTCAGCAAGATCTTACATAAGAATGCAGCGTATAAAGCGCTTTGGAAAATCAAGATTTGATTACTTTTAGTCAGCAGTAACGAATTATCTGAGAATTTTCCCAACTTGCGATCTCGTCTTACCGACTTGTGAAGTGTCCTTAGGACCATGCACAAACGCGCGACTTACCCTCTTCGTACACTAGGCGACGCAAGTCTCCGATACCTTACAACGGCTCAGGCGCAAAATGTCCCTTTCGCAAAATGTCCTTTCGCAGAATCTCACTTTCGCGGAATGTCCCATTTCACAAAATGTTCCTTTCGCAAATTAATGTCCCTTTCGCAGAATGGTGGACATTTTGCGAAAGGGACATTTTGCGCAAACAACTACAACAATATACATACACATACAACTTTGATACAACTTTGGTATCCATTGACGTGTGCCGTACCTAGATGGATTTGTATTGCATATAGCCACCTGGATAATACCATTATACCTAGTACCTACCCAAGACTGCATGTAGTTGTGCGTGCTAATAGTAAACAATGCGGGTGCTAATATAATATAGGTAATACCCATGTATTTCAGTTCTTTGTTTCTGCGTTTTTTTCTGCGTCTGAACATCGTGAGTTTTTCATTTTGAACATAATTATTCAGTTTGTTTTCTGCCTTCATTACGCGCTCGTTCAACGCGTGTTGGGAGAAAACCAAATTAAACGCATACCTAATTATCTTTTAAAATATATTTTTAAAGTCTTTTCCAGCCAGCTCTTTCAAGCAAGAAAGGAACCGTGTGACACTTTGTTTATGGTTGGTTCATGACTAGAATAAATCATGGTCGCAAAAAAAAAAAACATAATATTCTTATTTGAATAAAAAATCGAACTTACGCGCGTTCGTATTAGAGCTTGTTATCTAGACATCAAATCGCCAATCTACACATTGTCTTTAGTTCTTTACCCGGTGTCTTTGATTAAGAATTGAAGGTCTTCCGAACAGTAAATTTTATTGTGGGATACGAGTAACGAGGTTCCTTGGTTTTATTGAGTGTTTTTTAATTAATAGGTCTCATCTTGGACTCGATCTCGCTTGATGGAAAGCTGGATAAGATGTGCAATGAAACGAGCGCACCCGGAAGATTCACTTTTATACAAGGTTACTGGGGCAATAAAGGAATGAAGCAGCGGAGATGCACTTGTATGAAATGTAAGTAGTTGTTTTTGTAAAACAAACAATTTTTCACGAATGAAAGGCTTGAAAGACAACAAAAAATTATTGTGTTACACTACGGAAGGTTTTTTCCATTGACAATGGTCGAAATACCTGTTCTTTTTAGGGTTCCGTAGTCAACAAGGAACCCTTATAGTTTCGCCATGTCCGTCCGTCCGTCCGTCCGTCCGGCCGTCAGTCCGGCCGTCAGTCCGTCCGTCCGTCCGTCCGTCTGTCCGCAGTTTAGCTCAGAGACGCACAGTACTAGAGAGCTGTAATTTGGTGTAAATATACGGATTTGTTGTGCCAAAAAAGTGGTAAAATAAAATCTCGTAAAATATTTTTTTTTAGGGTACCTCCAGTACTTACACGTAAAGTGAGGATTTTTTTTTTTCTCGCGTACCCCTTAGGGTGGGGTATCATTAAATAGGCCTTTAAAAAATAATGATAGTTTCCATTAACAATTTTTTGATAAAAAAATTCGTTTGTGAAATATTAAGCTTTAAAGTGCTAAATTTTGCTCGATTCGAGTGTCCCCCCCCTCTACCAGCTAAACGGTTATGTTTGGGGGTGTGAAAAAATTCACAATAGTAGTACATATAACGAAGTTTAAAAGAAAATTATCATGACTAAGTAGGCTTTACAACTTTACGAGTAATAGTCGACCAACTTATAAAATGTAGTTGATATCATATTTTCTTAAACAAAATGTATCGGAGACAACTGCAAATGTAAGTTTGTCAACTTTATTTTTACAGCTTTTATAGGTTTGTTTTTTGGGGATAGGTAGGTTTTTATCGTCAACTATTTTTAACTAAATTCAAAAAAAGGAGGAGGTTCTAAATTCGTTGTAATCTTTTTTCTTATGTATTTTCCCCGATTTCTCAAAGACTCCTTCCTGGACCGATTTTGAAAATTCTTCTTTTTAGGGTTCCGTAGTCAACAAGGAACCCTTATAGTTTCGCCATGTCCGTCCGTCCGTCCGTCCGTCCGTCCGTCCGTCTGTCCGCAGTTTAGCTCAGAGACGCACAGTACTAGAGAGCTGTAATTTGGTGTAAATATACGGATTTGTTGTGCCAAAAAAGTGGTAAAATAAAATCTCGTAAAATATTTTTTTTTAGGGTACCTCCAGTACTTACACGTAAAGTGAGGATTTTTTTTTTCTCGCGTACCCCTTAGTGTGGGGTATCATTAAATAGGCCTTTAAAAAATAATGATAGTTTCCATTAACAATTTTTTGATAAAAAAATTCCTTTGTGAAATATTAAGCTTTAAAGTGCTAAATTTTGCTCGATTCGAGTGTCCCCCCCCTCTACCAGCTAAACGGTTATGTTTAGGGGTGTGAAAAAATTCACAATAGTAGTACATATAACGAAGTTTAAAAGAAAATTATCATGACTAAGTAGGCTTTACAACTTTACGAGTAATAGTCGACCAACTTATAAAATGTAGTTGATATCATATTTTCTTAAACAAAATGTATAGGAGACAACTGCAAATGTAAGTTTGTCAACTTTATTTTTACAGCTTTTATAGGTATGTTTTTTTGGGGATAGGTAGGTTTTTATCGTCAACTATTTTTAACTAAATTAAAAAAAAGGAGGAGGTTCTAAATTCGTTGTAATCTTTTTTCTTATGTATTTTCCCCGATTTCTCAAAGACTCCTGGACCGATTTTGAAAATTCTTCTTTTTTAAATTAAGATCAGCGAATCAGTTTAGTTAGTTCGCATAAGTATTTTGATCTGCAACTACGGAACCCTACACTGTGCGTGGCCCGACACGCACTTGGCCGGTTTTTTAAATTAAATTCAGCGAATCAGTTCAGTTAGTTCGCATAAGTATTTTGATCTGCAACTACGGAACCCTACACTGTGCGTGGCCCGACACGCACTTGTTTTGGTCTTTCAGGGTTGGTTTCATAGTAAAAGTTGTTTATAAATAAAACCACAAGTACTTTCAGCTCATTACGGTTGTTAATGTTTTTCAAATAACCCTGCATAATTTTAAGAACATTTCTATGAAGGTATTTTTTGTTACGTTATTTTTTCAAGTGACAGATCGAGGTCATTAGAGGACTCCCAGTTAATGATTTATATTTATTCTAAAACATGATTATTTTTTCGAGTACAGACACTGCAGTCTTTTTTTTTTTTATTTTTTTTTTAGCGTGGTAAAATCATCAAATGAGTCCTCCAACCCCGGGCAGGGCGGGAGGGACTGTCAGACTTCTACTGACTAAAATCCACGGTGTCCTTCATAGCCTGTTACGTTCCGGGGTTACGGTAAGGGAATAATCCCGCGACCCCGGCAGGCTTTGGGCCTCTGAGAGGGGGGCCCCGTCATTATGCTGACGCTCTTTGAGGCGCGCGTGGGACACAACGCGCCGTCGACCCGGGCATGGTCCTTGGTCGGGCAGCGAGTTGCCCTTTACTCGCTGCCCGCATGCCCGCGCCTACGGTGGCCGGAGATCATCTAGCGACGTCCATCGCCGTGGGCGCCTACCACTGCGGCTGGGGCGGAGGGAGGACGCTGTCCTCTCTCGCTCGCGGCCTGCCTCCTCCTTTACGAGCATTACTGCCTCGCAGAAGGAGCTGACCGCTTCCCACTCCGTCTCGCCCCGCAGCATGGCCGCAACCAATGCCGGGCGCGAGAGGTCTCCGCCTATCGCAGCCGTGAGGACACGTCGCTGCTCCGCCCAAGCTGGGCAGTCTTGCACCGTATGCTCCACCGTGTCCTCCGGACGATCTTCGCAGTGGTGACACCCAGGCGTCTCCTCCTTTCGCATCAGACACAGGTACCTCCCGAAACTTCCGTGTCCGGTGAGGACCTGCGTCAAGCGGTAGGTCAGGACGCCATGACTTCTCTCCAGCCACTCCTCAAAGAGGGGTCTTACCGCCGCAATTGCGGCGTGCCCGAGACACTGCAGTCTTTCCAACCAGATTTATGGAAACTGGTAATTATACTCGTAGTACTATACCTACGCCAACCAATATCTTCAATAAGGTGCATCCTTCCCATTCAAAGCCAATTTATTGATCACGAAGTTCTGAATGGGACGCACTAATGAGCAGTGTCATCTAATCACCTGCGTGTCTAAAACGGCCAATGAGCAATTTTCCTAAAAGTAATTCACTTTGTGAATTTCCAGTAACGTCATAGTAGTTTTAATAATATTTATAAAATGGCACAAGGTGTATTGCATGTCATATCTGACCATAGACTTAATGCATGGACTAAACCTTTCCTAGTCAAATATCAACCTTTCGCGCCCAGCATTGTTCGAGGTCATGCTACGCGGCGAGACGGAGTGGGAAGCGGTCACCTCCTCCTGCGAAGCAGTCATACTAGCGAAGGGGAAGGCGGGACACGCTGAGGGAGAGGACATCGTCCACCTCACGACCTAGCCGCAGTTTTATGCGCCCAGGGACGGGACGTCGCAAGACGATCTCGGGCTACCGTTAGGCGAGTGCATGCGGGCGGCGAGTAACGGGCGACTCGCTGTCTGATCATGGACTATGCCCGGCTCGATGCCGCGTTGTGTTCCACGCGCTCCTTATAGAGTGTCAGCACAATGACGCCCCCCCCCCCCTTAGAGGCGCTCAGGCTCAAAATGTCCACTTCCCAAAATGTCCACCGGTTGCAAAACGTCCATTTCCCAAAATGTCCACTTCCCAGAATGACCACTTCCCAAAATGTCCACTTCCCGAAACGTCCATTTACCAAAATATCCGCTTCCCTACGACAGCGCCTAACTGCTACTACTTAAAAGTGGGAATATGAGTACTACTTTTTTTTTGTAAACTTAACAAAACATTTTTGCAACGCATCATTTTCTCTCAGAGGGCCAAAGCCTGCCGGGGTCGCGGGACTAACGGGCTATTGAAGGTCACCGTGATTTTTAGACAGTACGAGTCAACCAGTCCTTGCCACCCTGCCCTGGATGGGAGGACGGATTTGATGATTTTAACACGCTAAATAAAGTCAAAATGTATCAAATAAAATTATTGTCCGATTTCTTTTACATTACCAAATACATTATCTGTGTCGTACAAGAAAGAGAGTACCTATATGGCCAATTTAACCAGCTAGTGTTTAGTCCATGCTTTATGTCTATGTTTAGATATGACAAGCGATTCTGCATGTGCGAGTAACGTAAAGAATAGTGAATCATTTTTAGGAATATTGCTTATAGTGGCCGTTTCAGACCCGTTGATCACCTGGCGTTGTGATTGAGATTATTATAGTTTATGCAGTAGACAATATGCAGGTGTAATACCTAACTTGGTTATCTAGTTACTCGTATAATGTTATTGTAGATCAACTTGACGCAGTAATAATCATATTATATCAAAGCCAGTGATTGTAGATATTGGTACCCCAGTAACGAACGTAGTAGGTGCTTCCAATGGGGGTAACCCCATCGTGGCACTGACTGCACATAATCGTGTACGTGTTCGTATTGAGCACGAAAACGGCTCTAACAATTTCCATGAAATTTGCAATTTGGGGGTTTACGCGAAAATTGATCTAACTAAACTAGGTTCCATCTCTGTGGATATTTCCTCTGTTTTTTCCCCATATTATTACAACCATCCATTTAAAAATCTTAAGTTTATCCTTCATAATATTAGAAAATATTGACCATAACAAATATCACTTCTAAACACTCAATAGTTTAAAAATAAAATACTTCAATAGCAGTTTCCCTATTACATTGTGCTAGCGAACTTTTATTATGAAACTAAAAATAAAAATAGGTACATAAATAAAAATGTCGTGTCCATTGTTATAACTGGCAGGAAACATTTCCTGTCAGGGCTTTACTAATGTAATAACTTTCTATTTTAAGAAATAAAACACACACATTGTTTAAATATTTATAGTAAAATAACGATCGGTTTATTACATGTTTCACACATAATAATAATAATATTCCACGACTATCACACAACGCCATCTAGTCCCAAGCTAAGCAGAGCTTGTGTTATGGGTACTAGACAACTGATAAACATACTTAAATATTTCTAAATACATACATATTATAGATAAATTACACCCAGACACAGAACAAATGATCGTGCTCATCACACAAACATTTGTCCTGGGTGAGAATCGAACCCACGACCTCCGGCATAGCAGTAAGGGTCACTAACCACTAGACCAACAGGCCAGTCAAAATCTGTTCACACGTCAGCGCTTTTAAAGTGCCAGCAAAAGAAAACGCTCGTTTGAGTCGGGGCTTACCCTTAAGTATAATAAATACTTAGTTTTAACTTACCTACCTGTTCCGACACCTTTTTTTAACCTACTTCAAAAAAAGGAGGAGGTTCTCAGTTCGGAATATTAGTATTTAATGATAGATTTTATGGCAAATTATTGAACCTACTTTTAAATTGATGTTCTTAAGAGCCCAGTGAGAGAAGCTCGCAATTCCAATTCGAGGCGAGCCCAAAAATCGGACGAAACATTCTATCTCTTTCTGCCCGTTCGCAGAGCAGCGCGCGCAGCTGTGTGCGTGCGTGTAGTGTGGTTGTAACGAATCATTCATATTGACTGAAAACCATTTCATTGTACTAATTTTGTTCAACATTTGCTTTATTTTTGTTAACTAATTTGGGGAATCGTTAGTGAACGCACAAACCAACAATGCGTTTTTTGGAAATAACTCTACAATGGCTACATTAGAAGATTTTAGGACATTATCTAAAATCTAATAAAATAAACGTCGAGTAGGTATAACGCAGGTATTTATCTTGAGATTTATCTGTTGTAATCTAACTACTAGTAGGAATAAAAAAAAATATATTTGGATAGTCCATATTGAGGAAGGCTTTAGGCTATGTAATATCACGCTATCACCAATAACAGCAGAGCAGCAATGAGAAATTTTTCAAAATCGGGATCATAATTTGTATTCCCTTTCGAAAGCTTCCGTTGCGTAAACCGTTAGAGTTACGTAAAAATTATGTACCTACTTACTACGGAATTATTCCTGATATAGATAAAAAGTTCTACAATAAAGTCTGCGTGAGCATATTGTTAGTTGATTTTCAGTCGTTGTTGACATTTGTATAAGAACCGCTATTTGATCACCACTGTTAGCGAACCAGCTGGTCTGGTAAGTAAGCTGCTTGCCTTTCGTGCAATGGGTTTCAGGATCAAATCTTGGTAATTTGTGTCTCACTTTTTGAGATTATTTATTTTGTTTTTATTATTTAGCCTGTGAGTTTTCAATAATTCAAAATATTTTTATGTCTGGTATGTCTGGGTGTAATTTATCTATAATATTTATGTATTTAGAAATATATAAGTATGTTTTATCAGCTGTCTAGTACCCATAACACAAGCTCTGCTTAGCTTCTCGCGGTGGTGGACGCCCACGGCGACGGACGTCGCAAGACGATTCCCGGCCATCGTAGGCGAGGGCATGCGAACGGCGAGTAAGGGCAACTCGCTGTCCGACCATGGACCATGTCCGGGTCGACGGCGCGTTGTGTTCCACGCGCGCCTCTATGAGCGTCAGCATGATGACGGAGCCCCCCTCTAGAGGGCCAAAGCCTGCCGGGGTCGCGGGACTTATCTCATTACCGTGACCCCGGAACATAAAGGGCTATTGAAGGACACCGTGGATTTTAGTCAGTACAAGTCTGACAGTCCCTTCCGTCGTGTCCGGGGTGGGAGGACTCATTTGATGATTTTACCACGCAAAAAAAAATAAAAGCTCTGCTTAGCTTGAGACTAGATGGCGTTGTGTGATAATTGTGGAATATTAAATATTATTATTATTAATGCGATTTTTAACCGACTTCAAAAAAAAAGTAGGTTCTCAGTTCAACCTGTATGTATGTATGTATGTTTGTCCGCGATTATCTCGCGTTTGGCTGAACGGATTTTATGCAGTTTTCAGGAAAGTGTTCATTACATTCTGGAGAAGGTTTTAGTATATAACACTAATAGATATCCCGTGACGTTGCCCGCGTGGATCCGTTTTGCTTACTTGGATCGTAGATTTTTAGGGACTATTGCATGTTTGTCCGCAATTATCTCGCGTTTGGCTGAACCGATTTTGATTCAGCTTTCAGAACAGTGTTTGTTACATTCTGGTGAAGGTTTTAGTATAAACAATAATGGATATCTCGTGAAGTTGCTGACATAGATCCATTTTGCTAAATAAGATTGTAGATTTTCAAAGATGCCGATTTTATGGAGATTTTTGTTGATTATCTCAACTAAAAGAGGGAAAAATAAAAAAAAAACTCTTTGAAAAAAAAGGAACCGACTTCAAAACCAAACACAAAAAAAACTATAAAATAACTTTTCTTTCGGAAGTCGGTGGCCATATGCAATGAAATAAAAAAAAACAAAGCCACCGACTTCCGAAAGAAAAGTTATATTATAGTTTTTTTTTGCTTTTGCCTAAGCAAACATGTAAATGAATACCTAAACTACAGAGACCTTTATTATATCGTGGTATAAAATCGTCAAATAAGTCAGATTCGTACTGACTAAAATCCACGGTGTACTTCAATAGCCTTTTACCTTCCGGGGTCACGGTGATGAGATAAGTCCGTGCGACCAAATAGCGAATAGAGTACAGCGTACCTATCCTACTTACTTGTTTATTACGAAGTAAATTCCAATGACCAAAATTGTATGGAAACTTGTGGCTTTTTTAACCGACTTAAAAAAAAAAACATAAAAGTAGGTTCTCAGTTCGACCTGTACGTACTATATTATGTATGTTTGTTTGTACTTACTAGTATGTATGTTTGTTTGTTCGCGATTATCTCACATTCGGCTGAATCGATTTTGATGTAAGTACATTCTGTGGAAGGTTTTGGTATAAAATCGCCATCTTGGATTTAAAAAAGAATGGCTTTTTCGTTACAAGCACCCCAATTAACCTCGAAATTGACACCCATATCAAATTCTAAGGAAAAAATGACGTCCGCCATCTTGGATTTAAAAAAGAATGGCTTTTCATAACAAGCACCCCAATTAACCTCGAAACTGACACCCATATCAAATTCTAAGAAAAAAACGAATGTCCGCCATCTTGGATTTCAAAAAGAATGGCTTTTTCGTTACAAGCACCCCAATTAACTTCGAAATTGACACCCATATCAAATTCTAAGAAAAAAACGACGTCCGCCATCTTGTATTTCAAAATGAATGGCTTTTTCGTTACAAGCACCCCAATTAACCTCGAAACTGACACCCATATCAAATTCTAAGAAAAAAACGAATGTCCGCCATCTTGGATTTCAAAAAGAATGGCTTTTTCGTTACAAGCACCCCAATTAACCTCGAAATTGACACCCATATCAAATTCTAAGAAAAAAACGACGTCCGCCATCTTGGATTTCAAAAAGAATGGCTTTTTCTATACAAGCACCCCAATTAACCTCGAAATTGACACCCATATCAAATTCTAAGGAAAAAATGACGTCCGCCATCTTGGATTTCAAAAAGAATAGCTTTTCATAACAAGCACCCCAATTAACCTCGAAATTGACACCCATATCAAATTCTCAGAAAAAAACGAACGTCCGCCATCTTGGATTTCAAAAAGAATGGCTTTTTCGTTACAAGCACCCCAATTAACCTCGAAATTGACACCCATATCAAATTCTAAGAAAAAACGACGTCCGCCATCTTGGATTTCAAAATGAATGGCTTTTTCGTTACAAGCACCCCAATTAACCTCGAAATTGACACCCATATCAAATTCTAAGAAAAAAACGACGTCCGCCATCTTGGATTTCAAAAAGAATGGCTTTTTCGTTACAAGCACCCCAATTAACCTCGAAATTGACACCCATATCAAATTCTAAGGAAAAAAATCGTCCGCCATCTTGGATTACAAAAAGAATGGCTTTTTCGTAACAAGCACCCCAAATAACCTCGAAATTGACACCCATATCAAATTCTAAGAAAAAAACGACGTCCGCCATCTTGGATTTCAAAAAGAATGGCTTTTTCGTTACAAGCACCCCAATCAACCTCGAAATTGACACCCATATCAAATTCTAAGGAAAAAAATCGTCCGCCATCTTGGATTACAAAAAGAATGGCTTTTTCGTAACAAGCACCCCAAATAACCTCGAAATTGACACACAGTCATATTATTATTATCAAATTATAAGAAAATGACCTCCGCCATATTATTATTATAAAGAAATATTCAATGTACAGTAACATTGACAACCCAAAACAAGCGCGCGCCACGAGCCAGGCCGCAGGCGGCGTGTATACGTGAACCTTACGGAAGTGTGAGTTTCTACGATCACACAACCACAGGCAGTACGTACACGCACACAAACGCAGTTACGCTCGCTGCGACAGCGCTACAGTCGTTCAAGATTTGCGATAAATTTTTTTGTGTTCCGTAATACCAAAAATTATGAATGAAAAGTTGATGCTTTTCCATTTTTGTTTTGTTAATCTACAACTAGACAATATAAGCTATGTTCCTATTAAAATAATATTAGGAACATTCATGTTTTTAATACAGAATAATTAAGCTGAAAAAATGCTTTTAGCGGTGTTAAAATGTACGAAATGCAATTCGCTCGCATTTCGTAAATAGTAATATTTTTTTTTTTAAAGTTTAATAGGAACCTAGATAAATACCGCCTGTATCCGAATAACATAACTTTAAGTCGGTAAAATATTCGTATCGCGAATGATTTTGGTATTACGTTTGTATGGAGAAATTTGCCTTCACCGAACCCTTAATCGACTGCTGTTCAAGAATAGGGCCCTTTTGGTGAAAGTCGCCCTTAAAATCAAATGCATTTCGAAAAAAAAAGTCTGCGTTTTTAAAAGCGCTAACGTGTGAACAGATACACGGGAATGCAATTGTTCTATTTCTGGCGCTTTTTAAACGCAGAAAAAAACGCTCGTGCCTATGGCTTCTTAGGGTCTGGTAATCTGGTTCCAGCCCAATCGGACCGCCAGCAGTATATCAGAATGAAATTATAAACTAAGATATGTACTTATTAAAAACTAAAATATTAAATTAACAAACAAGGGAAAAGTGATAATCAATCACAGAGCGTCAAAAATCCGAATCACTAACAACGAAAAAAAAACGAATAGTACAGTTTAATTCAAAAAGTTATTAAGGCGCTATCCCTATGTAATAAAAAAATAAAAAATAATACACAATAATATAATTATTTCCTAATAGAAGATTCAGATTTCTTATATTCTGCCGATGGTGATGGGAAATTCCACGGCACACAATGCTTGTCGTTTAATAAAGCTATTTTTGAACAGTTCTTTATTGACCGTTGGATAAGAAAATTGATTCTCCTTTGACATTTCAGACGGTGTCTCCTTGCTGCATCTAAGGCTGACCGCAGACTTGAGTCAAAACAGTTTTAAGACAGATTAGTGCTTTACTAAAACCATGAAGATGCGCACACTTAAAACAAAACGTCTCATAGACAATATTGTCTAAAAGACACAAGAACTGCACACCGACAAGTCTGACTAACGATTGTCGGCTTCCCTTTTGCATGTACGCGGGCGCACACATCAACGACAAAACAGTCTAACGACGTAACTCCTCTCTATAGTCTCGTCCAGGGTCCTCTCGTTCAATAAGTTTGCATTTTGTTCTGAGCTATAGTTCCGTATCCAGACTTGATGGCATGACTGTCTCAATTTCATATTCATATATACTGAAATATAAATAAAAAATTAAAGAAATATTGTTCGAAGATCTATAAAATGTTAACTATTAAAATTTGTTAAAAAGAAAATCAAAATGATGACAATATTGTATAAAAATTTCTATGACAACACCGACCCTTAGTAAAAATTAAATGCTCCAACCAGGCCGCGAAAGTCAATTTTTTTTACGTTTTTTGCAATTTGCAGGCCAGTGACATGTTGTAACTTTATCAAAATATCAATTGCGGAAATAACAAGTGTAATTTTAAATATAAAAATTATCAAAAAATTTCGCTCCATCAGCTCTGACAAAGAAAAGGTGCATCATGTTAAAATCTCCGAAATCTAACTACGATGCACCTTTTCTATGTGACAGCTGATGGAGCGAATTTAAGATCCGATAGTAATAGTCCATTTTGATACTGAGAAAGAATTGAACGATGTGTGCCGCGTCGTCGTAGTAGACAAAACAGTTTTGTTTTAGGTGAGCGGCGTGTCGTAGACAAAACAGTTTTGTTTATGTTTTAAGGCAGACTTGTCTGTGTGAGACAAAACTGTCTAAAAACAGTTGTGACTCAAGTCTGCGCAGGCCCTAACGGTCTTAAGGTGGGTCTAGACGAACCGTACACGAGCCGAACACGAATTCGTGAAGTGTGGATCAACTAACAAGCCCCGAAGGAGCGTGCTTCGAGAGCGTTTGGGTCGTGCTCGACTGTGCTCCGTCTATTGATCATTTTTAGAGAACATAGAGGGATTTTTTAATTTATTTTTTCTGAAATCAATACAATTTTAGTTAATTTACAAACTCGCCAAACTGTTGCGTTTGATGGCGAGAGGCGCTCTTTCACATAACAACGGACCAATGAAAAAAAAAAACTAATGGGTTCTAATACAATATCTACAACGTAAATGATAAACTACATTATATAATAACTAACTATCAATTTATCACAACATAAAGAAATTCGGTACTATAATGCATTTTCATAATCATCCAGTAGGTTTTTTGAAGTGAAAACTTCTTTAGCGGCGTTGTACACTTTTTCTGTAATGGGTAAAAAATTTAAAACTCGCGTCAGGGTCACGTGACCAAAACTCGCGTCAGGGTCACGTGACCCTGATCGAAAATGAGTAAGACGTCATTCAAATTAAAAATAAAACATAGTAAAAAAAAAGTTTTCACTTCTACCGGCACTCCTGGAGTGCAACCTTTTTTTTTTTTTGAAGTGAAAACTTCTTTAGCGGCGTTGTACACTTTTTCTGTAATGGGTAAAAAATTTAAAACTCGCGTCAGGGTCACGTGACCAAAACTCGCGTCAGGGTCACGTGACCCTGATCGAAAATGAGTAAGACGTCATTCAAATTAAAAATAAAACATAGTAAAAAAAAAGTTTTCACTTCTACCGGCACTCCTGGAGTGCAACCTTTTTTTTAATTTTACGTAGTGATCATTTGCTTATTTTAACCTTCTCTCGCAACGAATCTAAGTATTTCTATTTGCAATACGTTCGTGAGAGTGATAGTTGTATTGTATGCTCGTTGTATTCACTCTTGACACAGCAAAAGAGTGAGTAGAGGGACTCGGCTTGCGTTCAGTAGTGTTATTCTGTAACTTTCACAAGTAAATCACCGCTAATTTTCAACGAGACTTCGTTCAAATGTCGAACTTAGTGTTTAGAAGACAGAATCTGCGATGACTTTAAAACAAATGAGTTCGTAGGGTGAAGTGAGCTCGTGAACATTACAGAATAGCCGTACAGCTCTTGCTCGGCTCTATATTGTGGACCCACCTTTACAATATCGCTTTTCTGTTTGATATCGGTATATTTATATCATATAACAGTGTTCAGTTTTCTAGAACGAACAACTTAAGGCGGGCTTTCAGTAATTTTTAAGATTTTCAAACGTCTGAAAGTCTCATTAACAATGATATTTTTAATAAATAAAAATCATAATATTAAAGTTGAACATATCCTCGAGTGAATGGTAAAGATAGAAACACGAATTGGAATAATTGGCTCGATAGAAAAAAATCTCAAACATGACACTAAATCACAATTTTCAAACATCCACTGCTTAGAGATTTCACAATGAATTTATATGAAACTTATATAAATAAAAACAGCTCATTATTTAGAAGTGCATGGTAAAAGCAGATTTTAAAATTTCGTTATAATTTTTCTCCAAGAAATAAAATACCCAAAATATTGGCATTATTTCGCTCGCCGGGCGCTCGCCAGTGCCCAGGGTCATCAATCTTCTAACTAAAAGCCTGGCATAACTTAGATCATTATACTAAAAAATTGTGGAGTACCAAATGTAACTTATAAATCTTCTTAGAGATGTATTTTTTAATTTAGTAGTATTATAATACGAGAGTTGCGGTCTGCTGACAATAGATGTCGCTAATATGGCTTTATACTATTATTTATCATGTATTTTATTACGTTTCTAGTTTAATGATGTCCCTGTCGTTTTTCAATATTTATATAAGTATGTTTTCTATTTCGATATTTACCCAAATTATTAATAGAATTCTATAATTATTTGGGCTACCTACTGGTAACTCTAATTTTCACTCATTCGCACCTTCGGTGGAACAAAGACGTAGCAGCTCATTTTTAAATTTTACAGGAGAAGACTTTTTTTTTGCATGTTTTTCCTCGGTTCTGGATAACTATCTAAAGAAGGTTTGAAATCTTCACATTTAATTAATTGTTTTTTAGTTGGCTATACTTATACGTAATGTATTTAATGGGAGGTTTTCTTTTCGCACTTAAAAAAAAAAATAGTTTCCAAGAACTCTATAGATGGCGTTGAACTGACGGTGTTACTCTAGGAAAAAGATGTATGCCTTCATTTTTGCACAAATCCACGAGGCACAGACTTCTCTTCTCTTTCTCTTGGGACATTTTCTTTCTGGCGTGGAAAACTCATAAATGAATAAAAAGACTGGTAAATGAATATTTTTTTCTTTTTCCTTGTTGTTATTTATTTTTAAAATGCTATTTGTGTGATGTGATGTGACTGACAATGACATGACATGTACTTTTTGTTTTACGATCTCAAAATTACATCTAAGTGAAAAAAATCAAAAAATGACGTGACGTTCGTTTATTGCAGTAACATATCAAGTTCAGTGCCATCTATCCATTGATTAGGGAAAACATAAAAATAAAATCCCTCATTGCCAAAGAAATCCTAATAAAAGAATGTAACAAAAAAAATGTCCTGAACTGTGACTTTGTTGCACCAGAAGTTATTTAGTTTTATGACTGTTATGTTTTATGCCTTTGTTGCTCCAAGATTTTGAGCGAAAAAAGACCTCAATAAAGTCGCGGGCGAGGGGGCACTACTTACAATGAAACGGTGTCGGCCCAAAACGCATGGAAAAACGGCCAATAACCACAAAGGCACTTCTGCCATCTAGTGTAATTTCGAGATACTTTCGCGGATGTCTTTGTTGCCCCAAGTAAAGGCATGGTTTAGAAACAATTTGGCATACTTAGGTCGATTTTGCGGTGTATTCCCGTTCGTCCACTTGACTTCGTCCCACTAGTGGGACGAACGGGAATTTACAAAAATAATATTTAATTTGTTCCCGATCGTCCCACTCCTAATTCAAGAGGGGACGAACGGGAATATGTTCTTCGATTAGTGCCATTCGTCCCACTAAAAAGATTTGTGCAGAAATATGTTTATTCGTTGTTTCGTATTTTGTTTGTCCTTTACTCCACTTCGTTCTCGACAAGCGCTATAATATTTTTGCTTATAAATTTATTTTAATTTTTATAAATCGCAAAGTTGAAAAAATGTTGGTAAAATGACGGATTTATATTCCATTTTTGTTTTTTTTACCAATTTAACCACCGGTCTTATATTATTTAGTGGGACCAATAGAACTACAAGAAAGAATTAATAAATTATTCCCATTCATCCACTCAAAAAATGTAGTGGGACCATCGGGAAAATAAATAACGAATTCCCGTTCGTCCCACTAGGGGGACGAAGTCAAGTGGACGAACGGGAATACACGGATTTTGCAGTTTTGGCTATTTGTGACTTTGGTGCACCGAAGGTGCGATGTCTTTTCAATACGTCAATAAAATGTCAGTGTCACATTGCACTTAGCAGAAAAAATTGGATTCTCGTTTGGTGCGGATCGTTATTTTCCTGCATTTTCTGCTTTTGGTCCTATTCTAAAGAAGTGTATCCGTGTGTTATTTCCATGCTAATAAAATTCTCACTGGAAAGCGAGATACTATCAGTGACACCGATAAATATCAAGTGGCTAGAAATAACTGTAAAAAACACTGTAAAAGGCCTCATAGTTGGTGAAATAAATATAATTACATAACAGATTTGTTTTATTTTTTTACTAATGTAGACATATAATTATTATTAGTCAATTAAAACACTAAAAGGAATGAGCAAGCTTTGTATATACGTATATACAACCTATATGTAAATAACTATATACAGAAGTGTTTTCGTTCGGGAAAACTAGATGTCGCTGTTGTCCATTGCCCGAAAAACCCGTGAAGTTGGATCTCTATGCCCTATTAATAAAAGTACTCTGTGCCAGTGCCCGCCGAGGCGTGATAGAGGATGGACGTACGTCGTTGCTGCGCAAAAATTCCCCCCGCGCGGTTACGTAAGCAGGCATAGAACTGAACTACTACATGGAAACAAAGTCACACACACAAGCGATTACGTGTTAGTTGCGGGAATAGAATAAAATAGTCAAGTGATCTAATTTTGAAACGATGTAATTTTTTTTTATGGACCACTTATTTTTTAGCTAGGATGCGAACTTGATGGAGTGACCTGAAGGTCTACATCGGTGACTGCAACTGGAACTCGGCGACGGATTGAAATAGATGTGCCGAGTTTGGGCTCGTTTTGTTAGTTACGATGAGATCTTACCTCCGGACTTGAGGGAGTGACCTGAAGGTCTACATCGGTGACTGTCACTGGAACTCGGCGATGGATTGAAATAGATGTGCCGAGTTTGGGCTCGTTTTGTTAGCTACGATGAGATCTTACCTCCGGACATGATGGAGAGACCTGAAGGTCTACATCGGTGTCTGCCACTGGAACTCGGCGACGGATCGAACTAGATGTGCCGAGTTTGGGCTCGTTTTGTTAGTTACGATGAGATCTTACCTCCGGACTTGATGGAGAGACCTGAAGGTCTACATCGGTGTCTGCCACTGGATGCCAATTTTATGTATAAAATTGTAAAGGCACAAGGCGAATCCACAAACCTACAATTTCTGTAAACTTGTAATTACAATATCAATAAAAAACAAGCTAAAAATAGATTTATCCTTTTATTAAATTTCTACAATCAATTTTAAAATACTTATAACAAACAAAAACATAGCATATATAGTAATATTTAGAAGATATTGAAAATTTTTAAAAATTAGAAACGGGTGTAACCGCCGTTGGCCTCTATAACCTCTAAAAGACGAGACCTCATTGAACCAACAAGCCGTGAGCAAATATCGGTTCCCCGCATTTCCTCCCAAATATAATTACAGTGACTAATAAGAGCTTGTTTGGTTCTTTCATTTTGATGCGACCATCGTTGGACCATAAGGCCCCAAAGATTTTCTATCGGGTTGAGGTCCGGCGATCTTGAGGGCCACTGTATTACCCTTACGTCAGTGTGTGAACGAAACCAGGCTCTTACGATCCTCGCATTATGAATTGAACAATTATCTTGAACAAAATCAAATTGTGGCACTTCGTTCTCCGGGTAAACATTACGGACTGTCGGTAGCATTGCATTCTGAAGCACGTCGATATAATTTACAGCCGTCGCTCGAGGAGGTAGAGAACACAATTCTCCTACACCATCCGCACTCATCCAGCCCCAAATATTTACGGAAATTCGACCTGATTCTCTATTTGGAATTACATGATCATCTTTATACCGTGTTGAATTATATCGCCAAAGGTGAAGACGTCCATGCTGACTGGATTTAAACGTTTTTTCATCACAAAACACTGTATTAGACCAATCAAACTCTAAGTGCTCTCTGGCGAAGTTCATGTAATGTAGATGATTCCTTATTGTTTGGGCACTCACATCGAACATCTCCGCAAAATGTTTTGTGGGCTTAAAACCATTGATTTCATATTCCCGTCTCATGAATTCTCTATTGTTATTGGAGAGTGCAGGCCGGCGACCACTTCTTCTGTGATCCAACAAACTTCCCTCCTCTCCTTCACGACGAATCCAAAAGCGGACAGAACGCCTCGATATATTCAAATTCCGGGATATCGCACTGATACTGCTTCCCTCATTAAATTGGGCAATTATTTGTGCTCTTTCGGCAATGGTCAAGTTGGCAGGCATTGAGATGATTTTATATGCAGTTGATTGAAAAATAACACGGAAAATATATCGATTTTTTGCATATATTTGACAAAATGTCAATTGTCAGTTTTCTTTTTCAAATGGAATTCGGTTGTCTATTTAAATAGTTTTTATTACTTTTGTTTGGAAACATTTCAATTGCTTTGTAGAAACTAATGTCCTTTTCATTTATACTAAAGGTTAAAATGTCATGTACTTATATGTGACATATGACGTATGAATACTAAATACGTAGGTTTACGTCATGATAATGTTGTCTCTTTCAGTAATATATTTTTATAACGAACCTTGTTGTAATTTTCGATGACCGGGAAACTAAATCAAAACTGGTACACCACTTTCTTGGCTGACCGTACCATGGGTTTCACTTGGTTTTACGTTCTGTCACCACAGAATATATAATAGTACCTAAAGGCACAGAAGGCTTACTCCCAAAAAGAAAACAAACAAATGTAAAATCTATGCACGAAAGAATAGAGTCCATTTTTACTTGCACCCGCATCACCCACCTACTTTTATAATAGCCTAAACTTCCCGTGCGCAAGCAAAAATGAACTGAATAGTGACGCGCGAGAGTTCATTTTAGTTTATCTGACGCCAACGACATTAAAAGGTTACTGTCGGTCAAGCTCAATAGGGTTGCGACTCGCGAGTTTGGGCACAGTTAGGTAGGAATACGTATTTTATGCATTGTTTAATTACATATATATTTATGTTAATTAATATTAACATAAATATATATCACTCCTCATTACCTCCTTATAAAATTAACTTATAAATCTCACAAACCTGCGGTCTTTGTTTACATCAAATATCAAAAATTTTAAAACGTTGTCAGAAACAAAAAGATTAGTTCCGTTTCAATCCGTTCTGGCCAAGCTGTAGTCATAACTTTAAAGATCGATTGTTATCGTTTACGGCAAAATAGGTAACTAGTCCTTATCATTTTCATTTCATTCATTTCATTGTCACAGGCCCCGTGTTGCGTGTCTTTGTAGGTAAGTAGGTAAAAAAGTCGCGAAGAGAATTACGATCGCTGACCTTGAATGCGTAGTGTAGCCATTTTCTGAGTTTGAACGTGTCTAAACAATAACGTAAACATCTTCCTACTTTCTACCGATCATAATTCGACCTACCCGTATTCAGCTTAGGTGAGTGAGAGTGATGTCAGGTTTGATAATCGTCTATTTTATTTATCTTGGTCGTCTTGTAGGCCAAATTTGTAACCTACCTAATCATGCTTAACTGATCATGATTACTAGCCAGTACTTGAATGACATTAATAAGCACGCCACAAGCAGGTAGATAGTTTTTTGATCATTATTAAATGTGTATTACATAGATAAATATTCACTTTTTTTCTTACCTTTCGAAATCACGCGGTAGTGTGTGAAACGTGAGGCTCCTATCACTGTCATTATTTAAACAACCAAACGTTATGCAGTATTTTTTTTCCTCATCATATATATTTTTTTTAAACTCATGCGTAAATTCAACTAAACACCAAACTTAAATAATATATAAGTAAGCGCGTGCGTAGTGGGCGGCGCGCGGCAACCGACTAAATGTCCACTCCGAAGTGGTCCCCGCCAATGCTTGCAGTTTTATACCTACACTGCAGAGTGAGCCAGGCCTGCTGTCACGTAAAAACCACACTGACTACAGTAAACGCCAACTTCAGTGTAGTCAGATGAATGCAATACGACAAAATGAAAAAGGTTATTTTTCTATTGCTTAGTGCAAGAAAACACGAATTCTAAATTTGGCCGCCAAACTTTACTGCCGGACCAGGCCTGGCTCACTCCGCAGTGTAGGTATAAAACTGCAAGCATTGGCGGGGGCCACTTCGTAGTGGCCATTTAGTCGGTTGCCGCGCGTCACCCACTAAGCACGCACTTACTTAAAAAATATTAAAGTATGGTGTTAGGTTGTATTTACGCATAAGTTTAAAAAAATATATATATGATGAAGAAAAAAAAATACTGCTTAACGTTTGGTTGTTTAAATAATGACAGTGATAGGAGCCTCACGTTTCACACACTACCGCGTGTTTTCGAAAGGTAAGGAAAAAAGTGAATATTTATCTATGTAGTACATATTTAATAATGATCAAAAAATTATCTACCTGCTTGTGGTGTGCTTATTAATGTCATTCAAGTACCGGCTAGTAATCATGATCAGATAAGCATGATTAGGTAGGTTACAAATTTGGCCTACAAGACGACCAACATAAATAAAATAGACGAATATCAAACCTGACATCACTCTAACTCACCTAAGCTGAATTGTGTGCACCTAAGAGTAGGATGAATTATGATCGGTTGAAAGTAGGAAGATGTTTACGTTATTGTTTAGACACGTTCAAACTCAGAAAATGGCTACACTACGCATTCAAGGTTAGCGATCGTAATTCTTTTCGCGACTTTTTTACCTACTTACCTACAAAGACACGCAACACGGGGCCTGTGACAATGAAATGAATGAAATGATAAGGACTAGTTACCTATTTTGCCGTAAACGATAACAATCGATCTTTAAAGTGATGACTACAGCTTGACCAGAACGGATTGAAACGGAACTACCCTTTTTGTTTCTGACAACGTTTTAAAATCTTTGATATTTGATGTAAACAAAGACCGCAGGTTTTATTTTATTTTATTTTTTTTGAAATCTCTTAAATACATATTTTATATTAGAAACGTGTTTTAGTCATTGGATACATGAACTGGGCTGCCGTTGTAAGGCGACTAAAAATTCACGGTGTATATATTATTCCTCACGTAAAGTGCCGTAGATACCTACATTCTGTGCTACCAATCGATATGAATATGAAGTAATCGATGACGAAACAGAAAACGATATAGGCTGATGATAAAAACAAAATTCCTTGAGGGACATAAGGAGGTAATGAGGAGTGATATATATTTATGTTAATTAATAATGTAATTAAACAATGCATAAAATACGTATTCCTACCTAACTGTGCCCAAACTCGCGAGTCGCAACCCTATTGAGCTTGACCAACAGTAACCTTTTGATGTCGTTGGCGTCAGATAAACTAAAATGAACTCTCGCGCGTCACTATTCTGTTCATTTTTGCTTGCGCACGGGAAGTTTAGGCTATTATAAAAGTAGGTAGGTGATGCGGGTGCTAGTAAAAATGGACTCTATTCTCTCGTGCATAGATTTTACGTTTGTCTGTTTTCTTTTTGGGAGTAATGCTTCTGTACCTTTAGGTAATATTATATATTCTGTGGCCGGACAAACGTCACCGGTTGTTTGAAAAGGGAAATTGTAAATAATTTAGAATTTCTTCAATAATTACGTAAGTTGAAAAGTGACTTTTTTGTTTATGGTTATTTTCAATTAAATTATTTAAAAGGGGTGTGTTTCATTATAAAAGTGATTGCACAAGTTGTTTCATGTAAATCGGATCAGTAGTTTTTAACTTATTGTACTTTTTGTATAATCAAACTTTTGTTCCTGTGTAATTTTTGTAGTTTATGTTCTAGGATTTATTGTATTTATACATAGGTACATTTTGTTTGTTTTATATACAAATAGACTTAATAAGGAATCTAGAAAGGGACAATACATAGTTTTAAGGTTTAAATTAATAAGAAAATAAAGGCTACGAAGGCCTCGGTCTTAGTAAAAATCACAAGGAAAAACGGGCTCAAAATACGTGTCTCTTTAAGGTAAGGACGGGCGGTATAAAAGGCGGTACGACCGCCGGCACTGCGTTCACGTTCAGTCGCAGCCGAGCCACCGAAGAATGTTTGAAGTGATGTTTCACTAAAAGAAGACCGAAGCCTTCAAAGTGAACTCTTCAAATTGGTGTTTTTTATTATTTCCGTTGTCCGTGGTCCCCCTATTGTATTTCCGTAATTTTCCAAAAACGTACGCATTCAGGGGTGCGTGGGTGCATGCGTCACCAGCGAAGGCAAGGCACGTGTGCACAACAATACGTCCCTGTAGTGGACGCGCTGTCGGAATCCCGGTCCGTCCATTACAACTTGTTTTTGCATATTCGGATCGTGTCCTCTATAAAATCTGTTTTCATCTGCCGCTTGGCCTTCGGCAAACATCCTCCAAGTAAAATATTGTCGCTCAGACATTTTTAATAAACGAAAAACAATAAAAAAATACTTCTCACAATAAAAATATCGGTGAGAGAAGTAACCACAGTAGTTACAGTAATTTACTGTGAAATCAGTTCTCTATCAAATCAGTGACTCATGGTACCGATTTGTATGCAAAACGCTACGTAAACTAAACTCTCTACGGTAAACTGAAACAAATGTGGTAAAGTAAATTTTAGTTTTCAACTCATGGTACGGATTTTAGTTCCGCTACTACTCAATAGAGGCGCTGTACAGATTCTCATACAAATTGTTTTGCGTTTACTGTACCGTAAACGTAAAAAAAAAACTCATGGTAGAGGTACAGTACCTCTACTCCATCAAGTCCGGAGGTAAGATGTCATCATAACAAAACGAGCCCAAACTCGGCACATATCAAATATACTGCTGCCTAAGAAAGTACTCCATTGTATGCACTTTGTAAAATCAAAACTATCTCGACTATCATTTTACGAAAATCAAATCCAGACACACTCGAACGTAATTGACTAACTGCATTACGCTACGCTGTGGCATATACACACACGGTCCCTCCCGCCCGCACCGCTGTCGACTTGCCCCGCCCCTTTGCGGGGGCTGAGGTAGTGCGCTCATAGCTGCGGACTGTACTGGAACCTGGCCTTAATGGGTTTTGATAGCAATATGTCTCAGATCTCTTTGAGCAAGGTCTTTCAACTGAATTTATGAACAAAAATGAGAAATGGCTAGCCAAGGCTGACTTTGATCGGTGTAATTTAAATTAAGTGTACTTGAAGATTCACCAATTATAGCAGATCGTATAACAAAAAGCTACAGTAAAATCTATCTTATTATATTTAGTTTCAGTCTTTGTTCTATAAATACTTAGTTTGTATTATTTATGTTATTTAATAAGGCTGTCTTGAGCAATTACTTCCAGTCTACTAGTTCAGTTATCAGGTTATTTATGTAAATTATAATAAAAACCTAAAGTATGATAAAAAATCTGAAATCTCTCTTCATTTACGATCTGAAATCTAGGACTTAATCATCATCATCATCATCATCAGCCTATATTGTTCCCACTGCTGGGACACAGGCCTCCTCTCTGTGAGAGGGAGTGGGTCATAATCCACCACGCGGGCCCAGTGCGGATTGATGGATGTCACATGTCTTCGAATTTTTGGTTCTAGGACACGCCGGTTTCCTCACGATGTTTTCCTTCACCGTTTTGAGAGCAGTGATGGTGATGAAATAAATTACACAAAGTAATGCTCCTGGCGGGGTTCGAACCCACGACCTACAACTCGTAAGTCGGGACCGATACCACTGGGCCACCACTGCTCCCTAGGACTTAATACATTTTATAGTCAGAATATTTATTGTAAAACACACCCACACATGGGTGTTTACGTATAGAATATGTGCTTTTTTTTTAACATGGTTAAGTCATCAAATGAGTCCTCCCACCCCGGGCAGGGCGAGAGGGACTGTCAGACTCGTACTGACTAAAATCTACGGTATCCTTCAATCGCCTTTTATGTTCCGGTCACGGTGATGGAATAAGGCTGCCTTTCCACCAGAGATGCGCTGTGCTACGTTGCTACGGATGTTTGTTATCCACCAATCACATTAATTTGTTTTCATAACGCACACACACATAATGAGTATGATTGGTGGATATCAAACGCATCCTTAGCAACGTAGCATAGCGCATCTCTGGTGGAAAAGCAGCCTAAGTCCCGCTACCCCGGCAGGCTGTGCTAACTTTTGTTGTGAGTATATCTCATTACGTTACACAGCATTACCTACACATGTAATCACTGAGGTGATAACAGAGGTACACACGGCTACATATCAAGCTATGCAAAACCACTTTGTCTTGGACTCGCTTTATATGATCTTTCCGAACATTGAACGGTCAGTTTATACTAGTTTTGCATTGTTTGATGTGTAGCCGTGTGTACAGTAATTCACATTTCGCCATTAGCGTGTAATGCCATCAATCGGCTTAAAGCTAATGCAGGCTCCGAGCTACTACTGGAACATTCCTTATTGACAAATTGTTCGACAGTGACTAGAACTAGATTAAAATTTTACGCTTAAATTAACAATGTATCCTAATTCTAATCTTCATCTGTGTTCTTTGGAAGCTGCTTGTGATAGAAGACACAGATTAGCAAACTTGTCCGTTGATTGGAAACAGAGTCAACAAAGAATTATATGACACACCATTTTTTTTTTACCTTGGTAATATTGGTAATATCATCAAATGAGTCCTCCCACCCCGGGCATGAGCGGGAGGGACTGTCAGACTTGTACTGACTAAAATCCACGGTGTCCTAAATAATCCCGCGGCAGGCTTTGGCCCTCTGAGAAGGCGCCCCGTCATTATGCTGACGCTCTTTGAGGCGCGCGTGGGACACGACGCGCCGTCGCCCCGGGCATGGGCCATGGTCGGACAGCGAGTTGCCCTTTACTCGCTGTACACATCCCTGCCTACCGTGGCCGGAGATCGTCTGCCGACGTCCGACGCCATGGGCGTCTACCATCGCGGGTGGGGAGGAGGGGGGGCATTGTCCTTTCTCTAACGCGGCCCGCCTCCTCCTTCGCGAACATAACTGCTTCGCAGAAGGATGCAGCGAGTTGCCCTTTACTCGCTGCCCGCATGGCCGCGCCTACGGTGGCCGGTCGCCTCCTTCTGCTTCGCAGAAGGAGGCGACCGCTTCCCACTCCGTCTCGCCTCGCTGCATGGCCGCGACCAATGCCGGGCGCGAGAGGTCTCCGCCTATTGCCTCCGTGAGGACACGGCGGTGCTCTGCCCAAGCGGGGCAGTCCTGCACCGTATGCTCCACCGTGTCCTCCGGGCGATCCTCGCAGTGGTGACACCCAGGCGTTTCTTCCTTCCCCATCAGACACAGGAACCTCCCGAACTTTCCTTGTCCGGTGAGGACCTGCGTCATGCGGTAGGTCAGGACGCCGTGACGCCTATCCAGCCACTCCTCAAAGAGGGGTCTTACCGTCGCAATTGCGGCGTGCCCAATATGACCCACTATAAGTTTATTTTCTTACATATTCAAATACAACACGGTCGATATTTTTCATGGTAACGAACATGATTTTAGTTATTTGGACGATTTCAAACGAATAATTTTTAAAGTGAGTGATTTAAAGTCGATTGTACATCATGAACCTCCCTCAAATTCACACGTCACATGGGGTGTTCAGAGGGGAGATCAATTTGCCCCTAGTAAAGTCTACCTACCGAAAAGGTACGATTCCGGGTAAATTGATTTATGGACCTCACTTCGAATCCCAAGGAAGAGGCTGAATAAATTGACGGCACGGTTGGCGCTTTGACTGTCTGATCGACTGTTGTGCTGTGTCGCAAATCGATTTCCAAAAAAAAGAAACAAACTGTTGTGACGTAAAACTAACCAACGCTAATGTTTCATATACAAATACGAAACGGATGCCCCGTTTCTTATTTGTCGACTACTCCTGGGTGTTTTAAAAAATATAACCAAGCAGTGATTAGGGAAGCCTTACAGACCATACCATCCCCTTCTCCCTGCCTTCCCTTTCTTTTATCCAGACAGTCCTAATCGGGGTGCTCCAAGTCATTTTTACGGCGAATAAAACGCTGTTCTCGTCGATCCACCTGGTTTTATAATGGTCACATTGCGATATTGCTAGTGTAAGATGGATCCATATCATGAAGTATTATGTCCAATTCTACGATTAGCCTGCGAATCATACAAATATTAAGATTTTATTATTAGAGCACTGGGTGATACAGCTTTGTAGGACGACATTAAATCCGACCGCGTTTGGTGTCAAATGGCATGTGTACAAAACATAATAGTTTTTTAGGCCTGTTGCCAATATTTAGATAGATAGTGGCGCCAACATGCGTTGAATTATTTAACTATTTCCTCACCGCGCCGGCGCCAGCGCATAATTTTAAATATCGAACGACTGGTGCGAGTTAATTAGGTGCTATTATGTGTTTGTTTTAGTAATTTTTGTAATGTAGAGTAATTGGTAGTTTTATCCGGTACTTAGCCAGACAGTTTTATAAATATTACAAATGTATCTGCCTAGTACCTACTTATTTTTTCGGTTGTAATAAAAATGTGCATTAGGCCGCTTGTAAACGTCCGTTTTTTGCACCGGACAGCGGACCGTTTTTTTCGCCGCATTCGCGGTGGTGAGTGTGTACATGCACCGGAGATCTGTTCGGCGTAAATTTGTACTAGTTGTTAAGAAAACGGTCCATTGTCCGGTGAAAAAAAACGGAAGTATACAAGCGGCCTTAGGTCTATTTTACTTACGGCTCCAATGGGGCAAAATGGCTGCTGTATTCGTGAACTGTCTACTGACAGGTTGCCTGAGACGCAAAGAGCAACTGAAGGAACAGAGTGTTTTGTCAGTCAAATCTGACAATCTCCAGAGCAGGAGGACGCTTTTGCTGATTTACCGCACAGAAAAAACAGTTTTATACAGACACGAGCAATAATATGTATTCACTTAACAAAATCCAAACGCAATTTACTTGTGAATTACTGGTGTTCACTTTGAGTGGCCTATTTCATAATAGTATGGCTACCAAAATCGAAGACCAATGAAAAGGCAACAGTTCAATCAATATGGTAGCGCAATATCGCGTTTGAATACTGCTTAGTGTATTGCTCGTGACTGATGTACATGGTACTAATTATGAAAATCGACCCTGGATTGTGGGCGTCATAAAAGGTCATCGCAGCCCAGCAAAGCAAAAAGGAAATTGAAGGATCATAACAAGTTAATTTTGGTTTTTCAAGTCAGACAGTCCCACACGCTCCAACTAGGGCGGAAAGACCCATATGGTGATTTTCCAATCCAAAGAAATCGAGAATCGTGGTTAAAAAAATCTCCCAAGCTTAGATTTAATATTATTATAAATAAATCTCCTATAGCGTCAGGATTGATTCTAAAACTTCAAACAGGAACTGCCAACACAAGAGGCGTATCGGGTGTCAGACCGTCACTATGATAGATCGAAGGGCGATTAACCGGAACTCCTCAAAAAACATCCACCTACTACATTGTGAAAAACTCCTTTTTAGTATACCGAAACTAAAAAGGGGTTTATCACACTGTGGTGGTATTTGACACCCTGTAGAATCGGTATATTACAGGGTGTCAGGTCAACCAGGGATTTGAGCGGCCTACTAAAATGTACGCTTAAGGCGGCGCTAGTCGCGAGCTCGAACTCACTGGCAGGCATGGTCAAAAACCATGATATTTCACCGGAAATCGAGCCATATTGTTCATGTGTGCGCGAGCGTCATCCCCCCGTGGAGAAAACAGGGGAAAACTTATTCAGTGAGATGCACGATCATTCAGAGTAAAAGGCGCGCGTAAAAAAATACGAAAAAGTCTTTGGCTGTTGGGGTTTTATGAAAAAACCACTGCACCAATTAATTTCAAATAAAATTTATTAAATTCTTCGATAAATTTGCTGTGTCGGTACGGACTTTGTTTTGGAAATTTGATGCTTTTTTAGCTTCTAATTTACACCTAAATTTGTGTTAAAATTAGCAAAAAAACGAATCTTTAGAAGCTCGTAACTTTTTAATAGCTTCATATTTTACAATTCTGCTTCCGTACAGACAAAATTAATAATGAGACAAAACGATACCATGTTAAATTTTGGATGTACTTTGTCAAATAGTGGAGTAAAACCCCAACGAAGTTTCTATAGAAAAAATGTTGACTTGTTTGACCTTAAGTCGTTAATCAGTGTCAATCAGTAATAGTACGAGTCATCATCTGCCTAGCCTTTTCCCAATTATATTTGGGTCAGGGACCAGAACCAGATGCAACTGGATATCGGTATTTTACATGGAACGACTGCCTGTCGGACCTCCACAACCCTGTAACTGGATAATACGATACCCTATGGTAAGACTGGTAGTCAGACTTATTCTGACTAACAGTAACGACTGTCAAAGATCTACAAATGACAGCCGGGACCAACAGCTTTACGTGCTTACCGAGGCACAGAGGAAACTCGCTATGACAGATGGTCACCCATCCACAGACCAACCTCGGCAAGCGCGGCTTAACGTGGAAGATCGGCTTGTGCGGCTGTAATTATTTAGCCACGAGCTCCTTCAGCCAGTAATAGTACGAGTGTGAGACGTAAATACTTTGATTTTAAAGCTAATTTAAAATATTTTATATGGGAAACGAATAATTTTTCGTTTCCCATATAAAATGTTTTCCCAATGTTGTGGGTTTATTTATATTTCGCATGAATTTCTACGTATTTGGCCGTATGGAAAATGAAGAAGCGCCTCCAGTGTTTCGAGGAATTAATTTTACCATCGCTTATGTAACAAAAACGGGAAAACTCATGATAAGGCCTTAAGGTACAGACGCCAGCACATCAAGCTACCACAATCTGTCAGATTTCTTTAATAGAATCTCAACCTTATCACAAGAGTAGAAGGTTAATGTTTGATTGGTAAAATCTGACAGATTCGGGTAGGTTGACCTGCTGGCGTCTGTACTTTAAAGTATGTTTCTAATTTAATCAGACACTCTGAAATATTACAAATATCTTTGTAGTTCTTGTAGAAATTAAAATGAGTAAAGCGGATTTTCCAAATACCATCGTCGTAGAAGGGATTTAGGTAAGTGTTCATTTTAATTAATTATTCACTTAAATAAATATAATATTAATTTTAGATTTAGGTACTAAGGAGCTAAGTTTTGATTGATTAATTACCTTCTGACGGCTTTAAAGAGACGGCATTAAATCTTGAGCTTCTAAGGTTCCGTAGACAAAATAAACCTAACCATCTTTATCCGTCCGGATGTTATTTCTTGTTTGTCAATCATTTTCCCAACTATTCTGATTGTGTGTCTGTATGTCTATTCCATAGTCTCTCCACTTTTGACTATTTTTACTTCGGTTAGGCTGCCTGTCCATTGTTGCGGAGCGAGCTGGGGCGGAGCGGAAAAACGAGGAAATATTAACCAATAGGATTGTACTATAATTATCTCCGCTCCTCTTCAAAGGTGTAATACTATTGGTTAATATTTCCTTGTTTCTCCGCCCCGCGAGTTCGCTCCGCATCAATGGACAGACAGCCTTATGAGCGTCTTGGAAACCAAGCTCCTTTGGGTACGGAACTTTGTTACTAAGACTCCCGCAGCTGTTCATCTGTCCGTACTCATATCTCATGAATCGTGATACTTAGACAGTTGAAATTTTCTCAGATGATGCCGCTGTAACATCAAACACATAGATAAAAATAAATATTTAAGGCGGTTCCTATACAATATCAAGAATTTTGCCGTTTAAAATGGATAATTAATACGGAACACTTCATGCGGGAGTCCTATACACATGGACGGTTTTAGTTTACTCTCATGAATCATGATAAAATGTTTAATTTATTCGAAAGCTTGTCTTGATTGGACGCAGCCTAAACAAACATAGTTCCTAGTTGGTGCTAACTTTGTTACTAAGATGCTGCATCGGTCATTGACCCCTACCTAATAAGTCTCTCGTATAATGACATAAGCTTTCAGAATTAGCATTTTTATAAAATACCGAATAAATTAGTAAGTAAACCTTCGTGGAGTAGGATATAAGTTCTTACAATGTTTCATCAAAAATATCAAAAAAAACATAAAAAAAAATTCGACCCATAACTAAGAAAAGATTATTTTTATATTTAAGACGGTCACAAGTAAACACTGTCATTTTGCATAGAAAAATGCTAATGAATACGGAACACTTCGTGCGCGAGTCCTATTCGCACTTGGGCGGTTTTAGTTTACTCTCATGTTTCATGATAAAATGTGTTAAAATTATTCGAAACATTATCTTGATTGACGCATATACAAACATAGTTAGTTACACTGTAAAGGTACTGTCGACAGACAGACTAAATAATGAAAAAAAATGTTATTATTTTTAGTTAGCTTTGTAGTAGAAAAAATATTATGATTTATTTATTTTTTGTTTCCTTTTTCCATTAATATAATAATACAAGTTAATTTACTGAATAAAAAAGAGCCGATTACATTAAAACGCCTGTGCCGATTTTGATACAACCATGTGTAAGAACTTCTTCTTATACCGCGACTCCAGTACAAAAAAGGGTACTGGAGGACACCGTGGATTTTAGTCAGTACAAATCTGACAGTCCCTCCCGACCTGCCTTGGGTAACAGGACTCATTTGATGATTTGGCCACGATAAAAAAAAAACTGTTCCTAATAAATCTGATTTTGTATTTAAAAAAATTCAATAGATTTAGTCGTTTAGGAACTACAGTGCCACAGATTGACACCCACACACATAGTAGTCAAACTGACCCTTTTGCCTCGGTGGTCAAAAAACTTACATCATTCCTACTTAATTTACGAAGCTTTTGATATTTATATAACTACTACATTCAAGACACGTCTTCGAAATCGTATTAAGTAAATTTCGTCTGTCTGGCGTTATTACTTCATACATTCTCAAAGATTCATCCTTAATTACTTAGGGTACCTAATTGATTTTAATTCGATGAAGGGAAATTTTAATTAGTAAAGCCTGATTAATATTTCTTGAGTGATTTACGTTAGATTATGAAATATTTACTGATATCCTATTCCTTCTTAGGGTGAAAGCTTGTTTGCAACAATTTTAACCCCAATAACGCCAAAGTACGAAACAGGAACTTTGACGATGATTATATTGATGGGAAAAAAAATATTTCCTCGTTTAGTCACTAGAGGCGCTTTTCATTTTGCATAATTACAGTAAACGCTGCGCCGAGGACGTCCACCCACTAGGTGGGCAGACGATCTTATGAAGGCCACAGGATCACGCTGGATGCAGGCCGCTTACAACCGGTCCTACTGGAAGTCTAAAGCGGAGGCTTATGTTCAGCAGTGGACGTCATACGGCTGATATGATGATGAAACGCTGCGCGCCGTTAATACTACAAGTTCGCTGTATATTAAATACAAAAACCTTGTGCTAAGGCAGGAAATATGTTTCCAGTTTCCCAACTTTTGTTTCCCATGAGTCCAGAGAAATATTCGCTCGAAACTTGCGGTATTTTGAGAAGTAAATTCCAGCTGTCGCTCGAGACATTTCGTGTAGCAAATTCTCACTCCGTTGTTAGATATCTATCGAATTCTCGCAGGAGACTTGTCTTACTTAAGGGACATGTTTCCGTACACACGGCATGTTAATTCTGCCGTTTCTGGCAAAGGCGGATTTTCGGTGCCCTGTCAATTTAAACATAATTGTATTAATGCTATTTTCTCTATCGTATAGTGAGTATTTCGTTTTATTATGTCTGGGACTTATGAAACAAATAATCATAAGTACTATTAAATATGGCTTTTGAATTACGCTTTGAATGCTGTTTTTAACATAGTTTTATTTGTATTTAGGTGTTATGACCTTATTATTATAATAAATGCGGGTTTCCCAGGATTTGGAAGCATGTATTTCATATACCTAACAATTAAGCACTTAAGCAATATCGATCAAAATTCCGTTCCTTTGTTTTCGACAGCTGGTTTCTGATTGCACATCTGAAATAATTCAGGTAGGCAAATTCGTATGTTGATTGGTCACAGACAAAGAAAACAACTAAGGATAGCAACCGAGATAGATGATTAATTTCCAACGTTAGTCCAAATCCACTAACATCGAAGTTCGACACGGATAAGGCTTTATCGGTGTTTCTCATTTTTCGTGCATATTACGCGTCCAGTAGAAAAAAAAAATGTTTTTATTAATTTATCAACATTACTTTTAAAGAAAAACAACACAACAAAGTTATGCTACCTATGCACTTAACATTTACAGATCCATATAACATAATTAATTAATTAAAAATAAAAATCTTTACAGATTCTCATTTCCTTCGGTGTCCATTTACTACTTTATTGTAAACATTTGTATTTTAACCGAAATAATAAATATCAATTGTTAATAAATTAACCGTACCAAGAAACTATATTAAGAACACAACTTTTACACCTAAAATAAATAACGACATTTACTAAAAATAATTAATTTTATTTCGTAAAACTTTTATCATATTTTTTTTCTGATTACCATCGGTTTGTAAAAACATCTAAACAACAGTCTGTACATGAACTTAAACGTGCCTAAAGGGCCGCACCGCGCTCCGCGCGCGTCTCATACACCCAGCAAACGTCGTGGCAGGCGGACGGTTGGTCGTGGTAAAAAAATACAGTCGTGTAAAGTTTCGCAGGAGGTTATTATTCTGGAACCATTCTCATTCTTATCGTCCGCTTTACAACGTGAGTATTTATATTTTTGTTTAATTTGTAGCTACTTATAATTTCTAATAATTACCTTCGTAGTTTATAATATGCACGAAATTCATAATTCTGTCATTTTTGGAAAAAATACGGATTAACGAATCAAACCTCATTACCTTTTTTCTCACTGCCTTCGTTTACCGTCGTTTTTTTTAAATTGTTTTATTACCCTCTATTATTTCTCATTACCTTCGCAGCTTTATGCCTTCATATTAAGTCTCAGTATCATTCCCTTCGGTAACGGTTCTCATTACCGTCTTATTCCGATTTTTTATTTTGTAATACTTCATTAAATCAAGTATAAACCACAAAATGTTGAAGGATTATCTGTAAATTAATGATATCAGAAAAAAAAACGAAGTTATTCGACAATAAATTTGAATTGTATAAATGTCTTGGAATATGCACGAACTACGCGAAACACCCTTATACAGACGAATAGTAGATACTACTGCAGCTGTCGCTACCAGGTGGTCGCCATCTGGTCATGACAGCTTTCGACGCTTTTCTGCCTGAAGCCGACGCGTTGACGGCTCCCGTCAACGCGATGGCTGCTGCCGAACTGTGGTGACGGTTACAGTGTAATTACACTGATTAATCTTTCATCAACAAAGGTCGTTAGCCTGTATCTAGCCAAACCCAGTTATTAATTTATGCTCTGCGAATGCGCAAGCGTCGACCATTCCCATAATATCTGATTACCATTTGAGCGGCATATTAGCATAGAATGCAGGGCTTGAGCCAAATAACCTTTATATAGCCGTAAAGAATAATGTCATGCATACATGCATTTTAAAACATAGTTTAAAGAAGAAATGTCTTAAGCGACATAAAGGCAGATGTCGCTTACACCCTTTTGGCTCGAAGGTAATTTATGAATAACGTGTGAACGACACAATTGGCACAACGAAGCCCTTGTTTAATGTTGCTGTTGAAATTACGAGTATAATCTTCAGAAATGCAAAATGCTTGCATTTTCCAGGAAAATGGACTCTATTTCACTTTTTTTAACCGACTTCAAAAAAAAAAGTAGGTTCTCAGTTCGACCTGTATGTATGTATGTATGTATGTATGTTTGTCCACGATTATCTCGCGTTTGGCTGAACGGATTTTGATGCAGTTTTCAGGAAAGTGTTCATTACATTTTGGAGAAGGTTTTAGTATATAACACTAATAGATATCCCGTGACGTTGCCCGCGTGGATCCGTTTTGCTTACTAGGATCGTAGGTTTTCAGGGACGATTGCATGTTTGTCCGCAATTATCTCGCGTTTGGCTGAACCGATTTTGATGCAGTTTTCAGAAAAGTGTTTGTTACATTCTGGGGAAGGTTTTAGTATATAACAATATTGGATTTCTCGTAAAGTTGCTCACAAAGATCCGCTTTCCTTAATAGGATTTGACGCCGATTTTATGAAGATTTTTGTTGTTGATTATTTCAACTAAAAAGGGAAAAATAAAAAACTTTTTGAAAAAAAATGAACCGACTTCAAAACCAAAAAAAACACAAAAAAACTATAAAATAACTTTTCTTTCGGGAGTCGGTGGCCATACGTCAATGAAATAAAAAAAAAACAAAGCCACCGACTTCCAAAAGAAAAGTTATTTTATAGTTTTTTTGTGTTTTGTTTGGTTTTGAACTCGGTTCATTTTTTTTCAAAAAGTTTTTTATTTTTCCCTTTTTAGTTGTTTTATTAGTTTTTTTTTTGTCATAATCGTACTGGTTAGCATGTCTGTGATACGGCACGACTCTGTAAAGGAACAGGGTGGGTTTTAATCAATAAGAGTCTGAAAGTCCCTTCAAGTCAGAGCAGGAAAGCCAGGAGGATTCATTTGATGATTTTTACACCCGAGAATAGGGGTCCATGTTTTCATTAATAAGAACTATCTCATGACACCAACCCTCAAATGACAAAGTAGCGTGGGTACATGTGCAGAAAGCCAGACAGGGATCAAAAGTAAACTTTCGAATATTTAGTTTTTTTTTTTCATGCATAGACTGCAAACGTGTAACAACTGGGGGGTATATAACGTCTTAAAACGAGGCTTGTTCCAGTGAGTGAACGAGATGGCGCTAGACGTCTTGTATAGCTCTGTCACTTTCACTCGCCGAAACAAGCCTGGTTTAATACCCCCTGGTGTACAATAAAGTACTTATGATATCTATGTACAAATCTATAACGTTCAATCTATTATCAACTTACTAGTACATTAACCTCAAATTCTACTGACGTCTGCTGTGTCCCAGCCACTTTTCTTAATAAAAATAACTACTAAATATAACTAATCACGTCGTTACGACGGCTTTGCACCTGTATGTTAATTAATTTAAATAGGTATAATATGTGAATACGTTTTAAACGTTTTGGACTCAAAACTACAAACAAGTATCAGTTTAATTTCGTTTACTGCACACAAAATTATACATAAAATTTCGTCTACATTTCAGACTGTGACTGTTTTCTAAGCCAAATTTCATCAAGAGCCGTTCAGCAATTTAACGTGATTGAGGAACAAAATCTAAAGTATTTGTAATAGCAGCAAAATAACATAGATAAATAAGAACAATTGCCTTATACCTAAAGTACAGACGCCAGCACATCAAGCTACCACAATCTTTCAGATTTATTTAATAGAATTTCAACCTTATCACAAGTGTAGAAGGTAGAAGAAAGTAGAAGGTTTAGGTTTGATGGGCAAAATCTGTAAGATTCGGGTAGGTTGACCTGCTGGCGCCTGTACAATCATCAAGCGTGGGAATATTAAAGTTTTCTTATAAGGACTAGAAGTATTGTTACCTGCACTTTCTATCTGTGATTATTCTAGAATGTTTGTTTCTTGATTGCATGATTACAAATGCAAAGTAATCATTATTTTGCATAAATAAATTCATTTGTCGGATCAGTAATTCAATTTACTTGATTTACACTCGACGTACTTTTCTATTAGGTAGATTTTGTTATTGGTAGGTAATTAAATTTTCTTGATTTTTCCTCGATGTATTTTGGTTAGGTACATTTTTCGTTCAGTGTTTTAATTTTCTTGATTTTTTTCAATTGGCGCAGTGGTTGAGCGATGGACTGCTGCGTTAGATTCTTTTAGAGTTAGAGGCTTAAATAATTTTATGGCCTGCAGATAACCGTCATTGCGTTCGGCCTGCGGCTCAAGCCTGACGTTTCACGTTTTTGTGACGTAAGGTCAACAGGTATGGGGTCGCGGGACTGTCTCACTCGGTAACCGTGACTCTGGTACTTAATTGGCTATTGAAGTAACACCGTGGATTTTAGTCAGTACAAGTCTGACAGCCCCTCTGCCCCACCCTGGGCGGGAGGACTCATTTGATGATTTTGGTATTCAACATTGGGCACCTCTCACCTTTTTTTAGTGTGGGAGTCCGTCCCACCTAGGGCAAAGCGGGTAAGACTGTCAGACTCGTACTGACTAAAATCCACAGTGTCCTTCAATAGCCCTTTACGTTCCGGGGTCACCAACTGTTTTATGTACTTTCCGAGCCATGGAGGAAACTCGCTATGACAGATGGTCACCCATCCACAGAACGACCTCGGCAAGCACTGCTTAACTCGGAAGATCGGCTTGTGTTGCTGTAATTATTAAGCCACGAGCTCGTCTCCTGTCAATCGCGGTATTTTTATGGACAGAAGCTATTCAGCCATAAATTATGAAGGACGTCATACCAAATACCAATAGAGTCACGGTGTACATCTTTGCGGTAATATATCACTGGCCGTCTTAATCTGTCTGTCCGTATGTCACATTTAATTTTAGAATGACACAAGCTCCGAATATTTTTATTAGAGTAATTGAAAATCTTGAAACGGTTGCATGCTACAGCATGTTGTCTTTATTTTCAAGACATTTTAAAAAATAGTGATGCTATTGTTTTGGAAGGATACAGGCTGTTGGTAAACATTTATCTAGGGAAATTAGAAGAAAAAAAACAAAATAGCGGGATTAGTTTCGATCAAGATCACGCGCCGAAAACTCTCCATGAAATATGACGTCTCTGGGTAACATAATTTTTTCTTGGAAAGAAGTTCCTTATCGCGTTGTGAAAGGGGGCTAGACGGAAAAAAAGTCACGACACTTTTTGGAGCGAAGTTCCTTATCGCGCGTTGCCAAAAGGTGCTAGAGCTCAAAGAGTGGAGTGGAGTGGAGCGGAGCTGAGTGGAGCGGAGCTTAGCTGAGCGGAGCGGAGCTTAGCTGAGCGAAGCGGAGCTTAGCTGAGCGGAGCGGAGCGGAGTGGAGTGGAGTGGAGTCGCGACAATTATTTTTGTTGAGTGTATACAGTAACTTCGTTCCATCCGGGAGTCCCTTGACACCTCTCAAGTTTTTTGTAATTTGTTTTTGTAATTGGACCCAAGTGTGACCCAAAGGTTGTTGCAAGTTCGCCACAAAAATTATCCCCTCGTAAAAAGTGTTGATCCTGTTAGATTCCACATTGTGTCCTCGTTTTCGGTAGTTTTGTGCTGTATTTTATAATTTAATTGTTCTGCTATCCCCGTGCGGAAAAAACGGGTCGAATGTAGGTATGTACAATAACAAATTACAAAAAAAAAACCTTTGGCTAATTTATGCATAAGTACTTCTTTTTCGTGGCAAATTATTTTTGTGGCGAACTTATAGCAACATGTCACATTGTATTTTTATTTAGCCGCATGCAAATAGGGCGCTAATGTGATCCCAGTTTTTAACCAAGTTTATTCCAGCATGTTCACCTAGGTGTTATCGACCAAATAAAAAAAGTAAAATTCTTAATTTCTAGGTAAAAATCTTCCAGTATGTTTATCTAGGTCAAATCGTAGTAAGATTCCGTCTCACATTTATTGCGTGAACGTGGAGTGTCGATTTAAAAATGAGAAAATATTTCTTTGTCAAAGTATCAAAAGGGAAAAATAATTAAAAGGCGACAAAAATCATCCGCTTGGGTGTTAACAGGAAAATATCTAAAAGGGAAATATTTTACAACAGTCACAGAACGGTAATGATTAAAGCGATATTGTGGAATGGGGCTATATAAATCTATATATTTTTAATACTTGTAAGTACTCGTAAAAATTCCTTTATACCAAGGTATATAATAAATCAAATAAACGAGCTTAGAAACAACTATTATTTCGCAAGTTATTTTAAAACTAGCATTTGAAACTACACTTGCCTTATGGGCAAACATTATCCCACGTTTTTAACCCGTCGCAATCATTTATTTTTGTGTGTGTTAGATAGATAGATAGATAGATAGATAGATAGATAGATAGATAGATAGATGATTTTATTTAGTGCAATATGAGACACAAAAAGACAAAACAATAGGTAGGTACATAATTTCACATCACAGTAACAAGAAAAAGCAATAGAAAGCATAAATAAAAACAAGTATGACAGATAACAATAAAAAAAAATAAAAAAATAAAGATACCTACCTACTGAGATTAACATAAGTAATTCGGACGTGACACAGAAAATGTGCGGTGTGTGTCTCAGGATTGCACCAAATGGGTGTCCAGCTCAGCATGTGTCAGGTTGATACCTGACGCTGGTATTCTGCTAGACCCCTGCAGTAACATACGTACGCAAAGCAGGCGCGACCACACAGTCATCTAAAATGTGCGGGCGAGCAAGAAAAACGAACAAAAAAATTCGAACGGTCACGAATTAAATAATTTTCAAAGTAAATTACTGTCGTGTCCACGGACAGCACGGGTGTGTGCTCAACATGGATGGAGTATGGTGAAAAACAATAAAAAAGGTAAGTTGAGTTTATAGACCAGATAACTAATCTTAAAACAATGAAAGTGAAAGCTGTTCCCCAAATAAATTATTTTTGGTTGAAATGGTGGGTATAAATTACCTTATGCATTATTTCGCGATCACTCAACAACATATTACAGAATAATGGAAGTCGGTGACAAAAAGTCAAGGAAATAAGAAAAAAATTCACAGACTTCCAATAATTCAATTATTTGAAAAAAGAAAAAAAACACTTAGCAATTAAAAATAAGTGCAGTCCACCAGCATCAGAAACAGGGTCCGGGCTACACCGTTGGTCAGGACTCTTGAAAGCGGAATCTCTTAACAATACGCGTCCCTTGATCCAGCTGCTAAACGAGAGTCTCCTCAAATATTAGTTTTGGTTCTTGGCAATCAAGCCATTGGCTGACACGACTGGTACAATGACTGCTGTATTCACGTCGTCCCACATGTCAAAAAACTCGCGCAGGTTTTTTTAATTTATTATTATATGAATAGGCATAAGGTAAATCAAACATATTTAAAGATTTCATTAGTGTCAAAATAGCCCGTTTATTAATTCTATTATATAATTAAACTAGCAATTAAAACGGTTGCACGCTGGGCGAATACATTGGAAGACACCTGTTCCGCAGGTGTTTCATTAGGCAGCATTAACTTGGTGGATCCATACCTATTTGTTTTTAAATTAGACAGTTTGTTAATTAAAAATGCCTGTTCATTAAATAACATTTAGTATAAGATGCTGATGCTAAATATCACATTTTTTTTTTGGGACAATCCCACCGCCTTTATCCCAAATCACTGCAACTTTCGAAAACCATAAACTCGCCGATACAATGAACCTCCATGAATTTCCAGAGAATTAATATAACTGTCTTGGTTCCTGCTACGAAATTAATTAGAAGATAATAGCAGTCGGAAAATACAATTGCCACTTCCCTCCATATCAAGGAGGAGGTCGTTTACAAATGGGTAGCGAGTCCCATCTGAGCGGGGTCAATCGACCAAAGAGCCATCCCAGTTGTAAAAGTCCTCCGGCTTGTGCATCGTTGCACTTCAAGATCGACTGGTAGAACACCTGGAAGTCCTGCTAAGGCTTCAATCCTAACCGTTCCAAAAACGCTTTGCTTAAGAATTATAAAGCTAAGCTCTGACTTTGAAGCAATTTACAGCGAGCCGTGTTACTCTTGGTCAAGGCAAACCGAGGTCGCCCCGTTATCATCACGATGAAAATAAAGGTAAGAAAATCTCCGAAAACTCCACAGGCGGCCGAAAAAAACTAGTGCGAAACCAGGGTGGGCTGCTAGTTTTAAATATAAAATCATTTCAAAGGCATAAATAGCGCTAAAAATTAATTTAAATTCCTTTTTCTTTGTCCTGAAAATAACGAACAAAACAAAAACAGAATTATCTAAATTGCGGTGCAGTCGTTCGGAAATGCTCGTACAGACTTTGTTTTATAGTATTTAAAAGCAGGCGTTTGGCCCTATGACAACCGCGTCATCGCGTCAGGTCAAAGGGAAAAGAAACGGAAACGAGAGGAGATGTGTTTTGAATAACCAATAAGATTTTCACCGAAGCTAAGCGTGAGGAGCAGTGGTGGCCCAGTGGTATCGGCCTCGACTTACGAGTTGTAGGTCGTGGGTTCGAATCCCGGCAGGCGCATTACTTTGTGTAATTTATTTCATCACCACTGCTCTCAAAACGGTGAAGGAAAACATCGTGAGGAAACCGGCATGTCCTAGAACCAAAAATTCGAAGACATGTGACATCCACCAATCCGCACTGGGCCCGCGTGGTGGATTATGGCCCACCCCCTCTCACAGAGAGGAGGCCTGTGTCCCAGCAGTGGGAACATTAATAGGCTGATGATGATGATGATGATGATAAGCGTAGGAGTTTTGGAAATCTGATTGGTTATCCAAAACAAATATTCTCTTGTTTCCGCTTTTCTCCCCTTTTGGTAGAAACCGGACCTCAGATTACTGACAGTTCTTTGAGGCGGGCGTGAAGTACGACACGGCGCGACGTCGCCCGGGCACGATTCCTGATCGGACAGCGATCTACCTATTATTTACCTTTTGCAGGTTTCCGTGTCTACGGTAGCCGGGAATCGCTCCGCATTGTACTACCGACAAAAAACCGGCCAAGTGCGTGTCGGGCCACGCACAGTGTAGGGTTCCGTAGTTGCAGATCAAAATACTTATGCGAACTAACTAAACTGATTCGCTGAATTTAATTTAAAAAAGAAGAATTTTCAAAATCGGTCCGGGAGTCTTTGAGAAATCGGGGAAAAATACATAAGAAAAAAGATTACAACGAATTTAGAACCTCCTCCTTTTTTTGAATTTAGTTAAAAATAGTTGACGATAAAAACCTACCTATCCCCAAAAAACATACCTATAAAAGCTGTAAAAATAAAGTTGACAAACTTACATTTGCAGTTGTCTCCGATACATTTTGTTTAAGAAAATATGATATCAACTACATTTTATAAGTTGGTCGACTATTACTCGTAAAGTTGTAAAGCCTACTTAGTCATGATAATTTTCTTTTAAACTTCGTTATTATATACTACTATTGTGAATTTTTTCACACCCCCAAACATAACCGTTTAGCTGGTAGAGGGGGGGGACACTCGAATCGAGCAAAATTTAGCACTTTAAAGCTTAATATTTCACAAACGAATTTTTTTATAAAAAAATTGTTAATGGAAAGTATCATTATTTTTTAAAGGCCTATTTAATGATACCCCACACTAAGGGGTACGCGAGAAAAAAAAAACTCACTTTACGTGTAAGTACTGGAGGTACCCTAAAAAAAAATATTTTACGAGATTTTATTTTACCACTTTTTCGGCACAACAAATCCGTATATTTACACCAAATTACAGCTCTCTAGTACTGTGCGTCTCTGAGCTAAACTGCGGACGGACGGACGGACGGACATGGCGAAACTATAAGGGTTCCTTGTTGACTACGGAACCCTAAAAATGAGGTTGCGAAGGTCTAAAAGGCAGTCGCTCTTTATAAAATACTGGTTCAGTTGCATCTGGTTACGTTTTCAGGTACCCAACATAATTGGAAACAGAGGCTGATAATAATGACACCTTGTGGTTTGTGTTTAAGGTTCATGATTGATCGATCAAAACTGCAAAATAATATGAATTTCCAATTTCAAAACTATCATGCTGTTGATATTTCACATGCATCGCATAAATATAATATACCTACATGCATGTATACGGAGGTATATGGATGTATTGCATTTTATTGCCGTGCGCGTTTGACGGAATAGGAACATGCTATAAATAGTGATCAGGTATGTGACATACTTGCATGTGTAGGATATAAACGTTCTACATGATAGGAAGACTGAATGACCTGGAAAATATTCATCTTTTGATGGCACATTTGTCCGTTATTTCTTTTCATTGGAAATTCTTGGGAGTTGTGAAAGGCGGGCGGGAATTTGATGTTGATGTTCAAAGTTCAAACAGAGTATGTACATGGAACAGGATTTGTTACAAACTTTTGAGCTTATTTTTCGATATTAATGAACTGATTTTCCTGTTAGCAAAGGCAAGATACATAGAGTTAAAAAGTAATGATAGAACTTTTTAGAAAAATAGCTATAAGTACAGCTAAATTCTAAATTAGACTATTTTTAAACTTTTTAGAAACATACATTTCCCAAAATCTTTTTTATTAAGGTCATATTTGGGTCCGTTCGGTAAACACACTCTCAACTGCTGAGATATTATATTCTTTAAGAATTTCGAGGGTCTTGCAAACATAGGTAGAAGACATTATGAGTAACATTAATATACATCATAATTATACCTAACATAGATATCACTTTGTTAATATGTGGAAATGTTGTAGTTATTACTATTGTAGATAAGTATACATACGAGTAACATATATACAAACATTAAATGTAATTACATAACTACCTGCTTATACATAATTATCCTTACTTTTCTGTTATAGTTTATGTTAGCTTCCAGTACAAACAAACTTGATGTTAGTGCTTCGCAGCACGTACGGTAACTAAGTTTAAAACAGTGGCTAAGTTCACCAGGTACTTAGGGTTGTCTCATAGTCAAATGTTGTCGAACAATCAAATGATAATTCCGTAAAAGTTATGTAGAAATAAAAATAGTTTTAGATTAAGTACAGGTATAAGTTGGGGTGCTATGACAGGAAACCTCCACGTGCACCCGTGGACTGGAGTTCCTTCTCGGATACGTCCGGGGGGAAGACCAGTTTTTCACCCTGGGATGCGGGCTCTCTCTCTCTCCTTAAGCACTCTTCCTTAAGCACTTTGTGCCTAAGTGGTCTTTTTGCCCATATGCGAATAGCCTGTCGTGTGGACGCTCCAACGCGTTCCCTCTGATTAGCAGAGGGCACAGCGGCGGAGCGGGCTTGCGGACGGTGAGTGATGGGTGTTTCGCGCGAAATGCCTGCTGGGGTCGCAGGTTTTTTCTTAACCCAGGATACCGTGGCCCCGGAACGTAAAGGGCATAGGAAGGAACACGGGTGGATTTTAGTCAGTAAGAGTCTGACAGTCCCTTCCGCGCCACCCAGGGCGGGAGGACTCATTTGATGATTTTACCACCTTAAAAAAAAAGCACAGGTATAAGTTAGAATTATGAGTAAGATACTTTGTTTTTATGTAATTATGATAAGTCCTCATCTCCACATAATATTATGTTTCTTTTGCTGTGCCCGACGGGTCCACGATTGTTTCTTGTTTCTTTTGAATTATGTTTACAGCCTACATTGTTGAATGAAATAAAGATTTGAGTATTGAGTACTCAAAATCACCTTCATCTGCCTAGCCTTTTCCCAACTACGTATATTAGGGTCGGCTTCCTTTGAAACGAAGCAGCTCAATATCGATGTTTTACATGGAGCGACTGCCTATCGGACCTCCACAACCCAGTAACTGGGCAAATACTGAAAATTCCGTGATAAAAACGGAGTTTTAGTTTGGTGGAAGTTGAAGTCAAAAAACGAAGTCACGATAACATAATAAATATAAAAAATTTTGAAAGGAAATTGGCAAGACATGCTAACTTGTTGCGGGACATACGTATACCGCTACTCCGGTACACAAAGGGCTACCGAAGGACACCGTGTATTTTAGTCAGTACAAGTCTGACCAGTCCGTCCCGCCCAGCCCGGGGTGGGAGGACTCATTTGATGATTTTACCACGAAAAAAAAGACATGATCATCATGGTTTTATGCAGTATAGTTATGTAACAAACTTGGAAACACGATTACACGATTGGCGCGGTGTCGGTATGATCGACTGCTATGCTGCTTATCTGGATATTGCTCTAAACGTTGCATCACACTACAAATAAATTCCTGTATCGGAGTGCGTTCTAAGTGCGTCCACACAGAGTGAGCATTGACTTTAATTTTCTGAGGAAACCTTATTTTTGAATCAGGTAACCCTAGGTATTGCAAACATTTCGCTTTAAGTAGATATATCTACCAACTGGCAATATAATTTATGCAGTTTCCATAATTAGTTTCATAAATAAGTTAACTGCATCTTTCGTCTGGTGGTTGAAAGTTCGACAGCCAAGTGTGAGATTCTGGGATCAATTCACAGATGGTACAAAATTTTACTTGAATTTTAAAAGAATGTTTATAAGTATATTCCTACCCCGAAATGGGGGTGCCAGAAAAAAACAATTATCGAAGAAAAAAGCTTGAACCTTGCTTGGGTACAGAATCCGCCACTAATTTTGCTATCATGACTGGTGATATTTTGGAAAATAGGTATATAGACAGCATCAATTATTTAAAATCTAATTAGTCCAATAAGAGATTTGTAAAATAATGAACACGTATTTTTTTTCTTTTTTATTCTAATTCTTTTTTTCATTTTCATGTTTTCAAATATTACAACTTCTAGAGAGGTGTAAAGGAATTTCAATAGGGTACTATTAGTTTCAAAACTAAAGTTAAGTGGTTAGTTGGTTGGAAACTTAGTCCTCTCTTGGATTACGATTCGTGTTCTTGGTATTAAACTAGGAGTGCGCGCGACTTCACTTATGTAACCGTGTATACAGGATGTCCCGGGAAGTGTGGATCAAATAGAACTGGAGCATGGGAGTAGTAATTTCCAATCTTATTACTTCTGAGACAACGTGCTATTTTCTACGGTTCAAAAGTTATGACTTTTTTTGTGTTCGGATTAGTAACAAATGCTAGATTGAAATTAAATTAAATTCTGTAACTTTTAAACGAATTGGTATATCGGAACAGTGGCGTAGCTAGGCCAGAAGGGCCAAGGGATATCTAAGTGTAAAATTTGCAGAATAACGTACAACAACAACAACATACTCCTGACTTGTGTAACTAATGCCTGATGTCATTAAGAGCATTTTCAAGGGACCTAGGAAAATGAGAATGCTGATCCACTGATCGTAGTTCATTTATGACAATAGCTTTATACAGTCTTTTTGAAAGTTGAGCTATGTTAGGAGTTTTTTAGCGTGTCCTCCCACCCCGTGCAGGGCGGGAGGGACTGTCAGACTTGTATACTGACTAAAATCCACGGTGTCTTTCAATAGCCCTTCCGGGGTCACGGTAAGGAAATAATACCGCGACACCGGGAGGCTTTGGCCCTCTGAGAGGGGTCATTATGCTGACGCTCTGGGACTGTCAGACTTCTACTGACTAAAATCCACGGTGTCTTTCAATAGCCCTTCCGGGGTCACGGTAATGAAATAAGTACCGCGACCCCGGCAGGCTTTGGGAGCGTTAGGGCTGTATAAGTTTTAATTTAAGAACAATATTTTATGTTTTTATTTCAATCGTCGAGGCCCTTGACTCTTTGGGGCCCCGTATAATTAATACGGCTGATATGGCAGTAGCTAGGCTTCTGTATCGGAATGATTCATAACTGTGAACAATCTCTATGCCTTGAGAAAGTTTTTATGCTAGTGTAAAATATTAGAACAATCGAGTAGCTTTTACTAAAAAACTTTTTCAAAAAAAATGTGACCGCCTTCAAAAACAACCACAAAAAAGGGTAAAATAACCTACAAAACTTTTCTTTCGGAAGTCGGTGACTTTTTTATTAATTTCATTGTCTCTTTTGCCACCGACTTCCGAAAGAAAAGTTTTGTAGGTTATTTTACCCTTTTTTGTGGTTGTTTTTGAAGGCGGCCACATTTTTTTTGAAAATGTTTTTATTTTACTCTTTTTAGTTTCTTACATGTGCCCTAGAATGTTGTAATTCGTAGCACCGGCGGTAATAACATCGTTAACATTTCTTTCATTCATTCCCTATCTCAAAAACTGCTGAACCGATTTTGATGAAATTTGCAGTATTCCCTAAGTTGGACAATACCTAGTACAACAAAAAAAGAATTACTTAAATCGGACTTGTAGTTCCGGAGATATGCGAACACAAACAAAATTTTCCTACTTGAGGAGTTGTACCTTCCATCATCAGCTCAGCTTCATGAGATGATGATTTCTTTACGCAAGTACTTGAATTACTTCATAAGATTTGCGAAAAACTACGTGTCAGCTAATAAAATTCGAGGGTTGCCCTCGATTTCTCCAAGATCCAATCATCAGATCCTGAAATGGTGACAATGGGACCACACGGGAAGTACCAGCTTTCGAATAAAAAAGAATCATGAAAATCGGTTCACCCAGTCGCAAGTTATGAGGTAACAAACATAAAAAAAAAAATACAGTCGAATTGATAACCTCCTCCTTTTTTTGAAGTCGGTTAAAAATATGCACTACATTCTCAGCATCCTTTCAAATGAGTCCTTCGGCCCTTGGGGGAGTGAAGGGACTGTCAGACTCGTACTGACTTTCAAATGCCCTTTGCGTTCCAAGGAACGCAACCAAGGTTGCGGTGCCCTTTTCAGACAATCATCAATGACGCTTCTGTTTTGAAGCTAATGAGAAATATCTTTATGTTTTAACACTTTGCCTAATCTAAAAATTGAACCAAGAACCTCATGCTCACCAGTCGCGCTCACAACCACGAGACCAATGAGGGTAAATAATAAGTTAATTTAAACTAAAACTTGTTCATGATTGTGTTCTGGTTTAAGTACCTAATATGGGAACTCGTAAATGAGACAAAGTTCCAGACTTTGATATAAGTAGTAATTCTTTGAACTAACTTACTTCGTGGTACTTGTAATATAAGTTAGATAACTTCGTAAGGATGTCTCTACTCTCTGGGGCCCTATTATTATATTACTTTGTTCCACACAAAAAAAATCTTCTGTTTCGTGATGGTAGAGGTAAAAAAAAATACGTGTGGCACTCGGGAACTGCCGCGTTACAACTATTGTATAGCATGTTTTTTTCCTTTTTTTTTGGCCATGGTCAAACCGTCAAGAGAAACTAACACCGTGCCAAAGTCTGCCAAACTGAAACGACGTTTGACGATGCCGGGTGTTAGGTTTATTTTCGTTACATAATTTCTTGATACGGTCGCCGCGCTCATCATCAAAATTTAAAAAATAAGGGAAAGAAACTCTTACTGCTCCTTTTTCGTGGAGCCTAAACAAAGGGTATTTGACACACGAATAGTCTCATTTTGGACATAAAATTCCTTTTAACCCGCCACTATCTTACCGTATAATAACTCCGTACATTCACTCCAGTGAACCGGATTTTATCCCGCAAAGAAACTTCAAGCATAGCTCTTTCCATTGCTCGTTGAGTGACTCTTAGTCTATCTAAAAGGCCAGCACTCAAAGACCACGTTTCAGAGCCATATATCATCACTGGCAACACACACTGGTTAAACACCCTTGTCTTGAGACACTGTGGGATTCTCGATGAGAAGATATCTGCCAAACGCTGCCCATCCGAGTTGGATTCTTCGTGCTACCTCTTTTTCGAAATCACATTCACATTTACTATCAGGAAATACACTCGAGAAAATAAATCTACTTACTACATACATTGACGTACCCTAACATATACAGAAGCCTGCACAAAGTTCCGCCCACACAATCCGGGGATCAATTTAACTAATAGTCTAAGTCAATGGTTCCCAAAGTTGACTGGACTCCAACCAACATAACAAAAATAATCAAACTTGGGATCCACTTCTTGGCTGTCTTGGAGAAAAGAGAATTTCCTTCGCAGTTTACGGAAATTTTTTCTAGTGACCTTCAGTTTATTATCAGCCGGAAGACGTCCACTGCTGAACATATAATAAGCCTCCCCTTAGTTCCCATTGGTTGCCCTCTACTCTCACGATGTCATCAGTCCACCTAGGTGGGAGACCTGTTTACGCTGTGTCTTCCAGTCCGTGGTCGACAGTCGAGAACTTTTCTCCCTCGGATATTCAGTTAGATCAATGAATTCTTTATTTTCTTTAGTTCTATAACTCCATAATTAACTACTAATTATAATACAATACTAACATTTACAAAGTAAATAAAAACTTTATTGTGATAAAATTATGTTCAATTTCTTTTGTTGACATACTACTAGGTAGGTTGTGTTAAAATGAGTTTCACACAATTTAACGAGTCACGCATTCTGGGAATTTCATCCAAAATTATTTTCAACAATGATAAATGAGTGGAAAGTTTAGGCATTACTTTTATTATAGTCGATTGCGGTTGTGTCTTACATTTCCGCCCACTCAATATTCAGTTTAGACCCACTGGGGGGCCGCGGCTCATAGTTTGGAAATCACTGGTCTCACTTATTTCCTCATATTGTACTTGAGAGGTAATCAAAGGAGTTTTGTACTTCTGCAATCAACTTGATTAATTTCCGTTTGTATTAACAAACAAACGTGTATTGATTTTACCGTAGTATTGCAATGGGATTGGTCAGAGCCGCCATTTTCTTTTCAAAATATGCAAATGCATCAGGGCGGGAGCCCGCATTCAATCCTGGACTTTTGTGGTGGAATTAAAACTAGATTATTTTTCATAACATTAATTTAACATTCGTTTTAATCAACAGGTTGAATTGAAATGAGTATATTTAGGTTAATTAATTTGTGACAGCTAAAATCAGGTTTAGGCGCATTAGGGCTAATTCTCATTTGGGCAACCGACTCCATAATGGACTACTTCTCATTATGGCTACTTCTCATATGGCTACTTTGTCTATTATTTTGTCACATAAGCTATGATTTATTATGCCAAAAGTTTTGAAAAGTCAACGGTAACTTTTTTACACTGGTCTACATCACTTTCGCGTCCACTTCAACTATACGGATTTATTTCTACCTGACTCTACGTCTAAACGCACCCATAAATCACCATAAACTGTAGCCCCCTTATTAATAAACGTGGACTAAAGTTATGCCAAGGTTAATTAAAAAATGTATGGTTCATCGGAGGATTATTATGATGGGGTATATCAAAATTTCATTGATCGGGATTTATGGGATCATTGGTCGTGAGATGCGCGTTCTTAGAAATGAGTTGCTTTGCTACGTCGCGTCGCGTCGTAGCAAATCATGATAACTGTAGAGCGTAGAGCACTCAGCCTCTTTCGTCCCACGCCTTATCGTAGCACTACCAAGCTCATTCGTAGCACGACGTAGCTTAGCAAGCTCATTCGTAGTACGGCGTAGCTCAGCAAGCGCATTCGTAGCACGGCGTAGCACATTTAACATTTTTTTTTTATCTACATACTTCTTGAATTCGTAAAAGAATTTCACGTCATAAGTACATCTTTGTGGTACACCTTTGTAAGCTGATATTTCTTATCCTCAATGTGAATTGCTACTATTAAGATAATGATGTAATTAAGGTAATCACGGCAGGAATGAAAGGAGCCGATGAGGCGTCTCGTAACAGTTAAGTAGCGACTGCGATGTTCGTTGTATTGGCATTTTACCCTGTAATATCGTACATTCCTCTAAATGAGTGTCTTCTTTCAGTCAACCAAAATTGAATACAGAGAAAGATATAGAGTTTTAATATAAATATTAAGGCAGCTTTTTTTAGCGTGGTAAAATCATCAAATGAGTCCTCCCACCCTTTACTGTCAGACTCGTACTGACTAAAATCCACGGTGTCCTTCAATAGCCCTTTATGTTCCGGGGTCACGGTAAGGAAATAAATCCCGCGACCGGCAGGCTTTGGCCCTCTGAGAGGGGGCCCCGTCATTTTTTGCTGACGCTCTTTGAGGCGCACTTGGAACACGGTCGTGGTCGGACAGCGAGTTGCCCTTTACTTGCCTTTGCATGCCCGCGCTATTTAGGCAGCTAATGTAAGTATAGACAGGATTCAGGGTGTTTCTTTTACACCACAAAGTCCTCCCGCCCAGAAGGGAGGGACTGTCAGATTCTTACTGACTAAACTCACGGTGTCTTTCAATAGATCTTAACGTTTCAGGGTTACGGTTACATGATGAGACAGTCCCGCAACCCCGACAGGCATGTCCCGCATGATTGAAAGCGGTCACCGTAGTCTATGGACTCATGTTACACCAGAGATATCGTTTGCGCGTCTCTTGCAAGTCTTTTTTTAAGGGCATGGAGAAAGTATGAAGGAATGTGTCCCGACAATCGTCGACGGCTTGGTTGGCGCAGTAACTGAGCGATTGCACTGCTGTACAGCGTGTCGCGGGTTCGGTTCCTGCACGTAACAAAATTGTTTGATACACAAGTAGTTGTTCCGGGTCTGAGTGCTTGCGTTGCGAGTTGTGACACAGAAGTAAGTTCAAGTGGGGGACCACATATAAAAAAATTGTTGAGTCGTAGGAATTTCGTTTAATATTTTACCTTTAAAGTTACCTAAAAATATCACTTAACATTCTCTCAGCAACGCCTTCTTTAAGTATTGTAGTGAAGAGTGATCTTTATAAATTGTCCTAATTTCAGTGCCTCTGACAGGCGTAAAAAATATGGAGCTATCATCTCCAGCATAAAAATGAGATTAAAAGATATTTCCACTCATTTAAACTTATTCCAACATTAACAAGAGCTACCTGAAAAAACTTTTACACATTTTAATTAGATTGAACGTAATTACAGTTACCTTGGTTATCCCAATCGTTTAGTAAGCGACAGTAGAGCGGGTCCTAGATTCGATGACCAGGATTTGCTTTTTGTTTTTGAGTATATATTTATTATTCCATTAATATTGAGTGTAACTTAAGGTGATTGCGTCGATGTAGCCCGCGAAATTCAAATATTTTTATGTTTTTTGCAATTTGCAGGCCAGTGACACGTTGTAACTTTATAAATATTTGTGTTGCGCAAATAACAAGTATAATTTTAAATATAAAAATTGTCAAAAAATTCGCTCCATCAGCTCTCACATAGAAAAGGTGCATTGTAGTTAGATTTCGGAGATTTTAACATGATGCACCTTTTCTATGTGAGAGCTGATGGAGCGAGTTTTTTGATATTTTTTATATTTAAAATTATACTTGTTATTTGCGCAACACAAATATTTATATAGTTACAACATGTCACTGGCCTGCAAATTGCAAAAAACGTAAAAAAATTTGAATTTCGCGGGCTGGTTGGAGCATCCCCCTTAAAGGCATGCTGTTATGTTCTTATTCTTTTTAATTAGCTAGCTACAGCCTCCATACTAGGGAACCCTCGCAAGTATAAATACCTGAAAAACCCATAAAAGTTTCAATATAATCTGATCCATGGTTTAAGAACGCAATGAGCAAGGACATAGGTGTAGCGGGACTGTCTTTTCAGGTAAACCGTAACCCAGGAACGTAAGGGCTATTGAAAGAATATAGCGAATTTTAGTGAGTACGAGTCTGACAGTCCTGCCCTAGATGGACTCATTTGACGACTAAGCCCCTTCGCACACAAGGCGATGCAAGTCTCCGATACCTTCATCATCATCATCAGCCTATAATGTTCCCACTGCTGGGACACAGGCCTCCTCTCTGTGAGAGGGAGTGGGCCATAATCCACCACGCGGGCCCACTGGGGTTGGCAGATGTCACATGTCTTCGATTTTTTGATTCTAGGACATGCCGGTTTCCTCACAATGTTCTCCTTCACCGTTTTGAGAGCAGTGGTGGTGAAATAAATTACACAAAGTAATGCGCTTGGCGGAGATGGAACCCACGACCAGTACAACAACTCGTAAGTCGGGACCGATACCATTGCACTGGGCCACCACTGCTCCGATACCATACGACTTTGGTATCCATTGACACGTGCTTATGTACGAACCTCGATGGATTGTATTGTCGATATATGTATATTGTCACCTGGATACAAAAGTCGTATGGTACCGGAGACTTGCATCGCCATGTAAAAGCAGGAAGTAGATAGGTCCTACCTATAAACATACATCATTATCATCATCATCAGCCGGAAGACGTACACTTCTGAACATAGGCCTCCCTCTTAGACCGCCACGCCGAACAACAATTCGCCAGTTGCATCCATCGAATACCCGCGACCCTCATGATGTCGTCGGTCCACCTAGTGGGAGGCCTGCCTACGCTGCGGTTTCCGGTTTTTTAACATACATTTATTTTTTACAACTTAGACTAGGTTAACGAATTTATTTCTAAAAGTAAATTTTACCCGTTCTAATTACGCAGAGGTCCATTTCAATTTATGTGGAAAATTCAAAATGGGTTACAATAAAATTAACGCAAATGAACTTACACATATTATGTGTGGCCTGAAAAATAACGATAAGCAGATAGCGGGTTGGTTGTTAATATTACATATTTAGACCCAAATTAGACACATTTTGTGAATATTTACAAAAGGGTTTTCATGAATATTTTTGTGTGAAACTTTGATTGCCTAACTACCGCATTTAACCGGACAATTCGTAACATAGCTGGCATGAATGCGTAATTAGATTCACTGTATAAAAAGGGATATTTAACAAAATGTTGTTTAAATTAATTGTACATTTATGTTTAAACCAATTCTGGTTTAGTGGTACAATACATAATATGTAAACCTGTACTTAAATTGTATAAATAAACAATAATAAAAAAAAAAATTAGGTACTGCGGGTTTAAAAAGTCCCATGATATTGAATATTCTAAGTTGAGCAGCATATTTTTACTTAAAGAGCACACCTATTTCGGTTTGCAGAAATAAAAAGGTAAATCGTGGGTCTTGATATTTTTTCCTGCTCATATATTTTCAAAGACACACCATTCATTAAAATAAAAATTTAAGAAGTCTTCCATTCTTCTTCATAAATAAACATGCTTCTCTTTCAGCAAAATCCCTGAGAGAAAGGACCGAGCATGTTTAGCTTCAAATTGTTACAATACCTTCAGAGTCTGACAACCAAGATAACCTTTGCACAGCATGTTCTCTCGTAATTGGACAGCAGAGCTAACAATACGTGCATTTACGTAAAGGTGCTGATTAACTTGACCATTCACTTGTAATGACTATTCTAGCGAATGTTACATTATTACTGAATAACAAGCAGATGTTTTACCGCGGATCATTCTCATGTCGACAGAAACGCAACTCGTCAGAAACGCAATTAAAATTAATAAATAGGATTTTGTCAATGAACGTCATATAAGTACAGGTTATTTAAAAAAAATATTTGATGTAGATAAGCCTATTAGGTACCTAACGAACCTGTAATGATAGTTGTAAGGCGGATTTTAAATAAATAAATAAATAAACTTGTCTAGCGCCATCTCGTATTCTCAACGAGGCCACCTATTCCTTGACAGTTCGACAAAATTAAATACGGCGAATGCTCGATGTTCTGTTACAAGTGAACGCTGAAGTCTATCGGCACCTTAATACAAAGCACTGAATAAATAGGTAGTACAGTAGCTTTGGCGTTTAGCCAGTCGCGGTCTAAAGAGGAGGCCTTTGTTCAGCAGTGGACGTCTTCCGGCTGATGATGATGATGTAGACAAGAGTAGCCACAAATTCATCAAGCTCCGTTCAGCAGTTTTTGCATGAAAGAGTAATAAATATCCATCCAAAACAAACTTTTTCTTTGTAATGTTAGTAGGAAGTACTAAGGATATGATAGGATAGGATATTAATTAATAGTTCGAAGTTAGATTAACCGAGAAGCCTCCATGTTGTTGTATTAGATCAAACGAGCCGCTGTCAGGCCAACCGACTCCCATTAAATTAATTACTTACGCCATTAATCTCTTTCACCTCAATTCATTAATTCTATAGGCAGGAAAGACCAAGAAATCAATTAAGTTTCGTGGTCCTTTGAAAAATTAATTTAATTCGGAAGTTCCGTATTTTGTTTATAGGTCAGGGAGGCAGTCGCTCCATGTAAATAACTGCTATTCAGCTGCATTTGGTTAGACTGAGAAGCCAACGGCAACATAGTTGGTTAAAGGGGTTGCCAATCGGACGTGTACCTTCTTGTTTTGTGATATAGTTGAGTTAAAAAGCTTTTGTCAAACTGACAGGCGAAGCGAATGCGTGTAATATGGAATTGTTATGTATGGAATTGTTTGAAGGCAGTCACATAGACTGCCGGATCGCTTTCGCTTTTCTATGTGACTGTATTCAAACAATTCCATAATTACAAATAAAAACGCTTCGGATCGCATTCGCTTTACCAAAGGCTTCACAGTTTGACAGATTATGGTAGGTGTATATGATGGAGTCTGTAGAATGGAGAAATTATGGAATTATAGAAGTAGGTAGATGAAAGAACACACGGATTTTCTCTCAAAAGCATTTTTATTTAGATTTTACAACATTAAATAAAAAAAGGGTAACTATACTTACCATTAAGCGACTAGTGTTACGTTTACAAACGCACTGCAAAATTAATCTTTATGAGTCCAAAAAAAAAAGTGCTTGATCGCTCTGTTAAAATAGATGTTTGTGTAAGTGAGTTTCTATGTTTGTAAACGCACCCACGTTATAGGAAGTAATTCTAAGTGTGGGTCAACGATTTCATTATGATACTTGTGGGGGGGGTGATTTCATGAAAGTATGTTATCGAGCAGTGGTGGCCCAGTGGTATCGGCCCCGACTTACGAGTTGTAGGTCGTGAGTTCGAATTCCACCAGGCTCATTACTTTGTGTAATTTATTTCATCACCACTGCTTTCAAAACGGTGAAGGAAAACATCGTGAGGAAATAGGCATGTCCTAGAACCAAAAATTCGAAGACATGTGACATCACATGCGTGGTGGATTATGGCTCACTTCCTCTCTTGTAAATAAATAAATAAAGATGATTCTCTCTCTGTTAACGGAAGCTGTAATTATGTTTCTAACATACGTACAATTCACAAATTCTCTTTTGAATACACGTTTTTGATAAACGACACCTTCAAACTCCTCGTGAAAACACATTATTTCGCTAACGATGTTCCCGTGATCAAACATAACTTCACTTTGGTTTATTTTTGTCTTGCTACGCAAACATTTACCCCGGCAATATGTAGTAGTACTTTATATGATGTAACTAGCACTCCGCTCTTGACTTCGTACGTCCCCTATTAGTTTCAACTACTTACCCCTTGTAGGGTTGTAATTCGCAAAAATTTTAAACGTATTTTATCAATTAGTAAGTTTACTGTATTCGATGATTCAAGGTAATCAGATGAAATTTAAATTTATTTTCATACAAACTTTCATACCATTTCAACCCCCTCAGGGGATGAACTATTTAAAATCCTTTCTGTTGATGTCATCATTTCGGCCTATTACAGTCTACTGCTGGATATAGGCCTCTCTCAGGGAGCGCCATAGCACATGATCTTCTGTTTTTTTCATCCAGTCACTGCCAGGCACCTTCTTTAGGTCATCGGTCCATTGCTTGGGCTTACCTTCCTACTTCACCTTTTGTTGGTTTTGCGGCCACATACATCAGTTTTCCTGATACATTTGTATGAATTCACTGCGTTCGGATGGAAAACGGAGTATGTGACCGCGCTTAGTGTACACTTACCTACGTAAATTAAGAAAGGTTTAGATCCAGCGGTTCAACTGTGTGTTGATCTATCAGTTTTTTCTTCTTTTATGTGTATAGACAGACAGATGAAGGCATGTTTCATGCATGCACGTGTGCCAACTTGGACGCAGATTAGTTCTATGAAATGGTACTATCACAGAAAAGATTTGTTTTCATGTGCATGCTTGTTTTTTTATTTCTGTATGTGCATAATTGTACAAGTGGGAAGGTACTGCATCGTACAGTCAGGCCTGGATCTATTTGAAAATAGAAATATTTTTCTGTGGTCTATTCTACTGAGAAACCTGAGCTATTTACATTGAATAACATTTAACGCAACCCATTTGTCTGTTCTAATTTCGTCCTGAATATTATTCAAAATTGCTCTTCTATTTGTTTCGAATTTTGACAACAATAGAAGGGTTGCTCATGAATTCCCAAGTTTCCAAAACTTTTCAAAATAATGAGACAAACTGATCTGTTTGTATTTGCCTTAGAAATGTTAACATTAGGGACCTTGAGAACATTCCTATTACAATAAACTTTTAGTTGTCATTCAACGTCTAGAGCTTTCTAAAATTTCCAAGCAGTTCGTGATGTTAAATCTGTCAAATCGACATCGACTCATCCGAAGAATAAAGTCCGATTTGCAAGATTGATGGTTTTCAGTAGAGCTTGTAGAAGTTGTTGACTTGTGTATCTCTGTGTAACTCTAAAACTACGATACTTGACATTTTGATTTTTTGGTATGTTATTATATCACCCTAGACCAGTTAAATGACAGGTTATGTATATTTATAATCCTTTTAATACACGATATAGTGAGTTCCATATCAACATAAGACGTTTTATAGCGAAAGAACGAAGAAAAAAGTGGGTCCGTAGTGAATATTAGACGTTGTTTTACGGAAACGCCTCAAGTCCTATGAGTCCTATCTGACTACCTACCTTGAAATATTAAGTATAATTTTTGATGTGTTAAATAATTACATTTCCTTAAAGTCAATAAAACTGATATTATTATTTCAAAAGTTTATTATATTTAAAAAATCTCAAATATGTAGCTTAACATAACCGTTACGCCTCTTTATTAAACCTTCCTCTGCTTGAAATTTATAGGAATACCTAATTCAGGCATAGATCATTTTAGTGAACTTGGCTGCGTGCCCTTGTTTAGTCAGAAAGGAGAAACGAGATTTCACATCGCACATTAAAATAAAATTAAACTCTCCATTATTTTCATGACGAAACTTCAGTGCATGCTTCGAACACCTAGTTGCTTTTCAAAACATATGTCTGACAAGAGTTTAAGATGTTTTAAGTATAATAATGTTGACCTTTGTGCTTTTTTGAACGAAAAGAACCGACTTCAAGGGTGAGGACCGAAAACAGAACCACACCGTACCAAACCATTTAGTTAGGTTCCTATAAATAATGCAGGCCGACCCCAGATAGTAGTCCCGCCAAGTGAGGCTCCGTTGACTTGATTCAGTCTTGCGAAATAATTGAAGGTATGTAGTGTCAGGGTTCGGCAGTGTTGGCGGAGGCGGGGACTTTGATGCAGGGTGGTCTATGTCAAGTCAACAGAGATGCCTATTGCTGTCTTAAATCCTTGGGGTGCCCTGACGTTGACCGTTTTCTTTTGGTTCATACGCGTAAAAAATGGGTTTGTATTATGCAATGTTTAAAATAGAATGAAGGAGAGGCCAATCAAAATGGCAAGCAGGCAACTTTATGCATGCTTTGCATTCCGATCTACACACGATTAGTCCGTATGCGTACTGGCACTGAATGTTTTGGAGAAGGAAAGTAGCAATAGCAAGGGAGTTTGTGGCGCGTAATGACGAAAAAGGAATCGCAGAGAAATTGTCTACATGAGTTATCGAAGATCGAATGAACAGTGGTAGGAGTAGGCTCTGATAGTTTTAAATAACTGGGGTAGATACTCAATATTACGATGAGAAAATTCTAAGTCCTCGTGTTGTATCAATGTTAAAATTTCGAGACTAGAAGGCATTCCAAAGAAAATGTACTAGGTTGATTACTGTAAATATATTCTTCTGTCTGAGTTGACGTGACAACCTGTTTTTAGCTATCACCGATGATTTATTTGGTATTATGATCTTCACGTAGAAGTTCTTAATTTAATATTTCTGCTAATTATTGGCTTATTTCTTTTAGATCAAGATGCAAAGGCCACCAAAAGGACTCATCGATATTTCCTTCTAAATTGACATATGAAATAAAATAAAACTGTAAAATAGAATATTCAAGAAATATCATTTATGTGAAGTGCAAGACTTTGCACGTAGGAATTAATTTACCCACTCATAAATACATTTTTTTTAATATTTAGCAAACATTTTAAACGAACAACGTCCTAACTGATTTCATTCTACCAGGAACAACGTCCCATCTTAACATGGAACCCATAAATCGTATCACTGATTCCGTACAAAAACGTTCTATTTTAAAATGAAACGCTTAGAAGATTATTTAAATTCGTATAACAGCGTCTTAAAAGTTCATGAGTGCCAGTGAATATTTATAAAAATAATCATACCATCGAAAAAACTGAGTTTCTGAACATTTCCGTCGAAAACCGTTCTATGTAAACATCGATAGTCTACAACTGTTTACTTAGACTAAAAGTATATAAACGTGATGTGTGACTTAGACTATACAATGTATAAAAATATAAGATCATGCAACGAAAATATTCTCTCTCCAACAAACAGTGGCCGATGTGACGAAGAGACGTGCCCCCAGATGCCTGCGTACCGTCACTTATACACTTCGTACGTTGTTCTGCGGAACGAATTTCAGATGAGACGTTATTCGATTCTATATTTCCGGAACTAAATAAAATATCAAAATTCTAAAAACACACGTTTGTAGAGTTTTAATTGCTTATCTCAATAAGCTATTAAAGTGATTTTTGGCCTAAGGTCACATCAGACTTTATTCTTCGGATGAGTCGACATAGGGCATGGAATGTGACGAAATTTTTTTAAAGGTCTTACATTATTATCTTTATCACAATTATAGAATAGTGTAAGACCTACATCATACATGGTTTTAATAAAAGTTAAACTTTTTTCATGCTAGTAAATCTTTGATCAATAAAATAGAGCTTTGCAGTTCTGGCGGCCCTATGCTGTTTTCTTAACACTTCACAACTTTAGGATATAATAGATTTCTTTTTATTTTTTTCTATTAAATCTAAGTATTTATAAGCAAAGGACTTTTATCTGTTTTTTTTTTCAGATTGTGGAATCAATAGTTTCAGAGATAAGGAATGGTGTTTGTTTGACCGTTCTAAGCCGCGTTTCCCGGGCCCTAGGGCGAATCCGCTACTGAGAACGATTGAATATTTTGAAAAGTTCGTAGGCTTTACAGTTATAGAGCAAAAAGGTAAAGAAATGTTGAAAGGTTTCTTGGATGATCAAAGAGGCGATGAGTGGATTGTACGAGCGACGATATGACAGAAGGTTTAAGGCTAAGCGCAGACTTGACTCACAACTGTTTTAAGACAGTCTTGTCTCACATACACAAGTCTGTCTTAAAACATAAACAAAACTGTTTTGTCTACGACTCGCCGCTCACCTGAAACGAAACTGTTCAGTGTCAGACTTGTCGCTGTGCAGTTCTTGTGTCTATTAGAACAATATTGTCTATGAGACGTTTTGTTTTAAGTGTGCATGGTTTTTGTAAAGCAATAGTCTGTCTTAAAACTGTTTTGACTCAAGTCTGCGGTCAGCCTAAGTGGTAGTATGGCGACGAGGGAATTGCTCGCTTCTTGGAATAAATTTATTTCCTCAAAGGAGTAGCATTTTTGAAACAGAGATGATTATAAAGATGAGATCTACATCAGCCATAAATTCGACCCACACAACGTATCGTAATCCATATAGGCTTTGACAGACGGAATGTACTACTAAGGTATGCCACCTTAGTAGTACATTCCCATATTGCTAGTCGTGTTCTAGCCCCATGTAATGAGAGTTAGGGATGAGAGATAAGGCGAGTTTCATTGCCAGCAAACGGGCACAAATCCAAACTTCGTAGCTAATACTAAAAAATACCATGGGGGAAAGCCAATAATACTGATTCCTAACTTGAAAATCAAACCCTCAAACTCAGCAGTAGCTCTATTAACGGGGAACTCTTTTAAATCACAGAAAAGGATAAAGCAAACGAGTGTTTTGAAGGTCAATAAAAAGATGAATATTCTAAGGCCTATCTAAATCGGAGTGGTATCAATTTCAGCCATGGGTAGCGATATCCTAATGCTCTTTACAAAATACTATTCTCTGGTAATACTGCTACCCACGGGCGTTAGCGGATACCGCTCCCATTTCAACAGACCCTTACACTAGATTGAGCTATTTCCGAGAGGACGTGTATTGTACATCATTTGCAGGTGCAGAAAGAATGAATGGGTGAACTATACAAAAATAATTCATTCAAAATGTTCACCGTTCCTTGAACCATGCAATGCGCTCATTATGAGTATGAGAAATGCTTTGAGTTTAAATTGTTGTATAGACGCTGTTGCTTCTCAGTATACCGAGGTAAGTGTGAACGTGTTATTGTTATAAATTGTGAGGCACATTTTAACGATAATTTGGAAGAATTGATTCTGGAAAGTTAAAGAACCCATGTCCCTATGTGACTTACATTTGGTTCTATGTACATTTTTATCACCGGGCGCCCTGCGGACTCTCCGTCCGCATTCCGGCCCATCGTGCTGCTCGACGAGGTGGGCAAGCTCTTTGAGAGAGTCATTGCAGACCGCCTCGCCGGGCACCTGAATCGAGTGGGTCCGAACCTGTCGGAGAGCCAGTTCGGCTTCCGCAGGGGGCGCTCGACGGTGGACGCAATTATGCGCTTGAGAGCCCTCACGACGGGGGATGCAGTGGCCCGGGGCATGGTCGTCTTGGCGGTGTCTTTGGACATCACCAATGCCTTCAACACCCTGCCCTGGAGTTGCATCAGGGAGGCACTCCGGTATCACCGGGTGCCGACCTACCTCCGCCGAATAGTCGAGGACTACCTGACGGACAGAGCCGTCATCTACCCCGGTCACCGGGGAGAGTGGAACCGGCGAGAGATGTCGTGCGGTGTTCCACAGGGTTCGGTCCTGGGACCGCCCTTGTGGAACATCGGATACGACTGGGTGCTGCGCAGCGACCTCCCTGACGGCGTCAGCGTAATTTGTTACGCTGACGACACGCTCGTCCTTGCACAGGGAGAGTCGCACCAGGCGGCGGCCGACGTGGCGACGGAAGCGGTCGCGACAGTTGTCGAGAGGATCCGGCGGTTGGGACTCGAGGTGGCGCTGCACAAGACGGAGGCCATGTGTTTTCATGGCCGCCGTAACGCGCCACCGTCGAGTTACAGCATTACGGTGGAAGGAGTTCCAATCGGCGTACAGGGGACGATGAAGTACCTGGGACTCGTCCTCGACAGCCGGTGGAACTTCAGGGAGCATTTCCTGAGTTTGGCCCCAAGGCTGAACCGTGCAGCGGCCGCCCTCAGGCGACTGCTGCCCAATCTCAGCGGGCCAAACGCTTCCTGCCGTAGGCTGTACGCTGGCGTCGTGCGGTCCATGGCCCTCTACGGGGCCCCTGTGTGGGCCCTGAGCATCCGGACGCGACCACAGAAGCTGGTCGCATGCCAGAGGGTCATGGCTATCCGAATGATCCGGGGATACCGCACGATTGCCGGCGAATCGGCCAACCTGCTTGCCGGATTGCTGCCTTGGGATCTGGAGGCGACTGCCCTCCAGCGCGTCTATGAGTGGCGCGTGGAGGCGCAGCGCCGGGGCGTGAGCCCGCTGCCTCGCGAAGTCGAGGCGCGGCGCGAAGACCTCCGGCGCGATCTCAGGGCAGTATGGAAGGAACGACTGTCGCGACCGACGGCCGGGCACGCCGCAATTGCGGCGGTAAGACCCCTCTTTGAGGAGTGGTTGGAGAGAAGTCATGGCGTCCTTACCTTCCGCCTGACGCAGGTCCTCACCGGGCACGGGTGCTTCGGGAGGTACCTGTGTCTAATGCGGAAGGAGGATACGTCTGGGTGTCATCACTGCGAAGATCGCCCGGAGGACACGGTGGAGCATACGGTGCAGGACTGCCCAGCTTGGGCGGCGCACCGACGTGTCCTCACGGCTGCGATAGGCGGAGACCTCTCGCGCCCGGCATTGGTTTCGGCCATGCTGCGGGGCGAGACGGAGTGGGAAGCGGTCGCCTCCTTCTGCGAAGCAGTAATGCTCGCGAAGGAGGAGGCGCGCCGCGAGCGAGAGAGGACAGAGTTCTCCCTCCGCCCCAACCGCGGTGTAGGACGCCCACGGCGACGGACGTCGCGCGACGATCTCCGGCCACCGTAGGCGCGGGCATGCGGGCAGCGAGTAAAGGGCAACTCGCTGCCCGACCAAGGACCATGCCCGGGTCGACGGCGCGTTGTGTCCCACGCGCGCCTCAAAGAGCGTCAGCATAATGACGGGGCCCCCCTCTCAGAGAGGGCCAAAGCCTGCCGGGGTCGCGGGATTATTCCCTAACCGTAACCCCGGAACGTAACAGGCTATGAAGGACACCGTGGATTTTAGTCAGTAGAAGTCTGACAGTCCCTCCCGCCCTGCCCGGGGTTGGAGGACTCATTTGATGATTTTACCACGCTAAAAAAAAAAAAAAAAAAAAAAAATGTACATTTTTATCACAATTATAAAAAAAAAATTGAAGTTTTGTCAAGTTTTTTAAACCGTGAAAATTGAAATCTAACACCATGAAGGGATGAGTGAGACTCATTCTTATAGGCATGACCTACAATCGCACTAGATAGAAAAATGCGTTCAGACGATTTTTCGTAATTTTGAATGGAGTTTTAATGATAAATTATGATGGTATGTTGTCAACTAGGTTTCAAAATATCATTCAGAAGTATTATTTATGAATGTATCATTCAGTAAATAAAGAGTAGTTTTTGGTTACCTATCATAATTAATTTAATATTAAAAATTTTCTCGTTGTGGATTTTCGTTCAAAGTTTTGTGCCGATTTACCCCTGCTTCCCTATAATCCCCTATTCACCCCCGTGTGACGATATTGCGTGAAAGAAAAACAAACATCCATACATACACCACACTCATAAACTGACTGTTTAAAAAACATTCCAAAAATATTATTGAGATAGATCAATCAATGTAAGAGACCCCATAAACAAGCCCTGATAGTTCGTCACACTTCATCGTCTATTGATGGATTGCGAACTTGCCATAAACAATGACCATAGCTGCCACAGTGTTGCCATACTTCGTCTAGTGATTGATCGGTTGGTTTGACATATTGTTTCGTTGAACTGTAATGAAACTTGACCAAACTCGTATATCATCTGTCTAGGGTTTTCCCAGCTTTGTTGGGGTTAGCTGGGAAATATCAGTATTTTACATTGAGCCAGTCCAGACTGGGGGCCACGTGGTAGATTACAGCCTATAACCCTTTCTCTGAGAGGAGGTGTCTTAGCAATGGGAACGTTTCCTTCCTGTTGCCTGTCACTAGTAATTTCTATTGTGTGAGTCAAAAAATCAAAATCAAATATTTTTATTTCATTAGGCCCATGAGGGTAGTTATAAAACAGCGAAAACAGGTGCTGGGCATTTATTGCCTCGGCGCTTTTTTGGTGGTTGCCACTGTTGATTCTGGATTTCAGAAGTTGCAGTGGTTTGGGAATAGTGTGGTGGGTTTGACCTAATAAATATGACAGCCCCTTTTGCACCTAGGGCGAGAGGAATCATAATAATATAAGATGATTTTCCCAACTAAAAAAAATATTTACCACCACAATAGTTACTATTTACGTAGTAAGTAGGTATATCTAGTGTTTTGAACCCACATAATACCGAGTTCTTATAAAAAAGCTCACATATCGACTTCACTTACCATCTTGACTCCCAAACCTCCTTTATATTCATTCTTATAAATATATTTCGTGAGTCCTATTTTAAGAAGAATTCCTTAATATATCATGGCGATGCTTGTGTCCTGTGATCTGAATAACAAGTGGGGCAAAAAACGTAATATTGTAATAACAATAGTATGCTAATTCTATTGTGAGTTCTGGGTAACAATACAAGCTATTTTCGTAAACTACTCTCGCTTAAGGGCGCTATGACATACTGAAAGAACACAATTTCTGTCAATTTGACATCGTGATGCCCCCTGCATAAAAACAAAACACTAACGAAACAGCTATGCCTCGTATACCAGAAAGCAAACAATAATGAGCTTTTGCCAATTTTGTTTCGAATAAACAAAGTAAGATCCCGGTCTTCTAGACACTACTTATTTTCATAAACGAATGGATAATATGATAAATATATACCTATCAAAATAAAATAAGTGCCACTCAATAAATAACACTTTAAACAGCACATTGTGTCACACTGCGAATTGGATATGTTTGTAATTTACAAAGTGTGCATTATAGAGATTATTCAATTTCATTCTTAACAAGATAATTTACTCGTATTATACGAGTAAATTATCTTGTTATGACATCTTTCAGGTGTTGATTTTGTTTCTAGTGACTAATTGGAATTCATATCTTTTTAATTAGATTTTTGAAATTATTTAGAATTTACGATTTGGTGTTTAAAATTTTTCAAACTTTTTCTTTGACTTTTACATCAAACAGTCATTTATGCCATCTAGAGACATAATTATGGACGCAAAACCAGCCACTTGGGGTGATTAAGGTGACATAGATAAGGAGATATAACCAGAAATAGTCGGTTTAATGCTCGAATATTTCCAACCAGTGGTTCAAAATATTTGAAACTAGTGTCAATTAAGAGACGGGTAATATCACCAAACGCCGTGATCCAGGAAGAAAGTGAGCAAGGCCAGAGAAGACGTTAAACCGCGCAAAGAGAACGATAATCTACTACGCAGATCATACAAAGTCCATTGCGACCAGCAACAAGCTCCCATAAAATTGACAAGACAATTTCGAATCGACACCATGAAGATTAAAAATATTCGAGAAGATTCTTGGTTCCCCTGCAGTTAACTGTGAGCGGACGGTGCAACTCGTTAAACATTTACAAAGGAGAATATTTATTGAACTGTTTTGAATGGGCTTCAGTGCTTCTTATACTGGGTTACAGCTGGGTTATTTTTTTAATAAAGACACATCTATTAGAGTGTAGAGAAGATCTAAACAACAGGGTTTTAGATCATTTAACTCTTGAAACAGAATGTTTCGGTGAGCTCTAAATTATAATCTCTATCTCGCAAAACTGAGCTTTTACTTCCTAACGAAGTTACGTAACTGCTCAAAATTGCGTAGAAAAGGTGGTTCAACTCCACATTATTCCATTCGCACAGCAAGTAGTACCTGAGTTCATCTTCGATCAATCGCGACTACCAGTGCATAGATTTGTTTATGCTCGAATTACGATGCTACAATTGGTCACTCAGGCTTTTTACCTAATTTCTATTGAAACGGTATAGAAAATGTTCGTTATTTAATAGATAACATTTCACCTTTAGTAAAATAACACAGGGTTTAAGAGAAAAAAGAACATTATTTTTTCGATTTCATTATTTTATATGAAACTTGACACATTCCTGTAATTTCTCACTTTTCATTCAATTTCGCTTATTTTTACGATTTATTGGAATGCTAACTTATTTTTTTGTATGTTCTATTCTGAGTTATCATCATCATCATCATCATTAGCCGGAGGACGTCCACTGCTGAACATAGGCCTCCCCCGTATACCGCCACGCCGAACGATAATTCGCCACTTGCATCCATCGGCTGCCCTCGACCCTCAATATGTCGTCGGTCCACCTGGTGGGAGGCCTGCCTATGCTGCGTTTTCCGGTCCGTGGTCGCCACTCGAGAACTTTTCTTCCCCATCGGTTGTCAGTTCTACGAGCGCTGTGGCCTGCCCATTACCAGTTCAACTTGCAAATTTTATGAGCTATGTCGGTGACTCTGGTTCTTTGCCGAATATCCATGTTCCGGATTTTATCCCGCAAAGATACTCCGAGCATAGCTCTTTCCATTGCTCGTTGAGTGACTCTTAGTCTCTCTAAAAGGCCAGCAGTCAATGACCACGTTTCGGAGCCATATATCAACACTGGCAACATACACTGGTCAAACACCCTTGTCTTGAGACACTGTGGGCTTCTCGATGAGAAAATATCACGTAGCTTCCCAAACGCTGCCCATCCGAGTTGGATTCTTCGGGCGACCTCTTTCTCGAAGTTGGACCTACCTAACTGAACAATCTGTCCAAGGTAAGTATAATGGTCTACAACTTCGAGAGTATCGCTCCCAACAACAACCGGTAAGGGTGCCACATGGACATTCGACATGACTTTCGTCCTGTCCACGTTCATTTTAAGGCCATCCCGTTGGGAAACGATACTGAGGTCACTGAGCATAGCATTGAGGTGCTCCAACGATTCTGCCATGATGACTATATCATCGGCAAAATGAAGGTGAGTGATGTATTCACCATTGATGTTGATGCCGAATCCGTTCCATTCCAAGAGCTTGAAAATGTCCACCAACGCGTTCTTGAACAGTTTCGGAGAAATAACGTCTCCCTGTCTCACGCCTTTTATTGGATTGGTTTCGTGCTCTCTTCCTGCACGCGTAGCATGGCGTTATTTCATCGTTATTTCTACACAAATCGACTGTTTTTTTTTGCACAAATGTGACACCATTTGAACACTATTGAAGAAAAGGACGTTTATTTTCTATATTTTTCACATTACCATGCTTAAAACGATAAAAATATTTCTACGTTCTGTTATTTTGTCTATTCTTCCGTCGACAAAACCCCTTTCTACGGCGCCATGCTACGCCTGCTGAAATCGGATGGACATGGTGGCGTTTCTATACAAACACTTCGACACTTCGATATACCTATAGTCGTGACATCGTTGGAGGGACTGCAATACTGCCCAGGTTTCGATTGAATCGAAGGCTTTTTCATAGTCCACAAACGCTAAACAAAATGGCCGATTATAGTCCTCTGTCTTCTGTATAATCTGGCAGAGCGTGTGTATGTGGTTTATAGTACTAAAACCTTTTCGGAAACCGGCTTGTGCGAGAGGCTGGAAGTCATCAAACCTGCGTTCGAGACGGTTCGTAATGACTCTTTAGAACAGCTTGTATACATGGCTCAGAAGTGAGATTGGCCTGTAGTTCTTCAACAAGGTGTTGTCACCTTTTTTGAAGAAAAGAACAAACACACTCCTGTGCCATGCTTCTGGCGTAGAACCTTTGAGTATGACGGAATTAAATAACTTCTGGAGGACTAGAGTAGTACCGGTTTTCCACCCGCTCTCAGAAGTTCTGTTGAGATTCCGTCCTCACCCGGCGACTTGTTATTCTTGAGCTGTTGAGCCATTCTAATCTCGTACAGGCTGGTGTCTGGGATATCCTCAGTGTAGTGTCGAGTCAGTTTAGCTCTTGAGTCTCAAGATGTACCGACACTGGGTTGTCGTGTTGATATATATAACTGTCCGCACAACCTCTGAAGCCCCCTTAGTATCTCTAGTTTAGTCGAAATGATGCTGCCGTCGTTAATCTTCAGCTTTGTCATTTAGCTCTTCCCAATAGACGAATTCTTTGCGAAAATTTTTGAGCCCCGGTTCCGCTCGATTGCCTCTTTGATCCGTGCCGCACTAAAGGAGCTCAGGTCACGTTGCATTGATTTAAAGATTCGTCTATTGAGTTTGCCATATTCCGACATATCAGCTGAAGTTTGCAGCCTCATCTCGGTCCGGTCCTGCATCAACCGGATTTTTCCGTTCGAGAGCTTTTCAGGCTTATTGCGGCGCGGGGTCTTAAAGAACTTGGACCCCACAGCTTGGACAGTTTCCACCAACCCATTGTTAATCTCGTCCACAGTTTCGCATTCCGTTAGGCACTGGAAGCGATTGTGTAGTTCAAGTTGGAAGTCTTCGGGGTTCCTGAGTAGTATCTGTTTTTCGTAAAATCAGGCAAAAGAGCCATGGCCGGTTGAGTGCTTGAGCTTCAATGCTGCTAAGACGTGAATTTTTCCTCAAAAAGGAGCCAATCCGACTCGGATCTATCTTTCTGAGGTGTAACCGTAAAAATGATAGGCTATCTTGACCTTTTTGAGGTGCCGTTGACATCGACCCACTAAATTAGTCCACTTATTGAGTTGTCTGCAAAAAAGTTAGGTACATGAAGTGGTACAGGTTTGCCAAATCCCAACTCGATGCACTTGAGTCAATTTAATAGCACCCGGCATTGATCAAGGCCACGATCTGCGGGGCAAGACGGAATAGGAAGTAGTCACCTCGAATCCCTATGCAAAGCAGTCATGCTAGCGAAGTAGGAGGTGGAACACGTGAGGGAGAACAGCCGCGTGACCTACGACGCCGAGAAGCGATTTCTATTTGAGGGTAGGAGCATGCCTTGGTCACTGGACTGTCTTATCAGGTATCGGTGACCCTGGAACGTAAAGGGCTACTTAAGGATCACCATGGATATTAGTCAGTACTAGAGTCTGGTAATAAATCCCGTCCCGCTCGGGAGGACACATATTTTGATGATTTTACCAAAAAAAAAATGTACAATGCAGCTGCCAAGACGGAATACCGCAATTGACTGGATGCCGAACCTGATACAAGGCTTCAACTCTCTTCGATCAAACCTAATAAAAATACATTGATAAAAAAAAAACTTTTTGAAAAAAAGTACCGACTTCAAAAACGAATACAAAAAGTTTAAAACAAAACTCTACCTCAAAACGATCAGATCAATTTTTCACGGATTTTCGGGGCGCACGTTAGAGAGCCAAATCCTGCCGGGCGTCGCGGAATTGTCTTATCGGGTATCCATAGCCTCGGATCGCAATGGGTTATTGAAGGACACCGTAGATTTTAGTCAGTACAAGTTTATATATATGTCCCTCCTGTCCTTCCCTGGGTGGAATCTGATGATTTTACCACGTAATAAAAAGCCATACCACCAGGGGCATGACCGGTGGTATGGTGGGTCCCGCAGCGAGCTATATTATCCAAACGAACTGGAATGTTTGGGAAGTTAGCAAGTCTGAAATTACATATAATTACCAATTCAGAAAAAAAGCTATCAGAATTATTTAAATTGTTTTTTTTTTAATGTTTACATTATTTTTTATTTACAATTATATCCACATTCGAATATAGTAAGAAAATTCAATCAAATTAATTCAAAATATTAGCTTGTATCAAGAAAGGTAGGTTATACTGTATTCTTGGCGACTGGGAAAATTACTGGCCACCACTCATGACCTGCGGAAAATTCGAGGTACTACATTTTTCACATGGAATTTGATGTCATGACAAAGACACTGGCGCCGCGTGTAAAGGTCATGAATAGTGGCGTGTATTTTAAATTTTAATAATTACGTGACTAATGTCAAAATGGTTGCGAGCGATACGTCCTCCCTCAGAAGGCGCCCCGCGCCGTCTAAATCAAAGAACAAACCGTTCTTGGTTTTATATTGAATTTTGTCATTGCATATTATAATGGTTTAATACTATTATTTTACTTTTAAATGAGCTAATTATTTTTTAATGCAAGCTAACATAGTAACCTTAGTTATTCAATACTTTTTGATTGAATATTCAGTAAATCTTGATAGATAAAAAATATAATTTCGGACGAAAAAATGTCAAATTCTTCCTGTTTTGAAACATTATTTTTGTTTTATTTCTGAATGAAAAATAAAAAAGTGATTAAAGCAGTCCAAATATAATCTTTCAGATGTACCATTAACATTTTCAAATATTATTTTACTATTATACCTTCTATGTAATTCGGTACCAAAGTTTGACAAAATGTAGAATTTTATGAAACAGCCTTTGCAGAGACAAGGTTACACTCATGTATGTAAACAAATCTAAAAATGTGTTTAAAGCACTCCACGCAGAAAGAATCAAACTTTCTCGAGTATATGTACTTTTTTTATTTGTGGCAATGTCATACCCAGAATCAGGTTCCAAAAGTCGCACAAAAACAACGAACCGTGTGAAAGCACTCTTAAGAAAAGACGATTGTTCCATGTGTTTCGTAAGGTTTCTTCCAAATTAAAATCTGGGAAAATGAGTTAATTCGCGGCGTAAAAATTCAGTACAGAAGCTTTTTTCCAAACGAAATAATTCATAAAAGTAAAATGATTTTTCAACAATATTTTTAATTTTAGAATAGCACGTGTAGTTCGATAATGCCAGGTGTTTTTATTAAGATTTGACAGCTGTCATTTATGTCAAAATTGACATTGACTTGACGTTACATTTAACAATGTTCTGCATAAATAAAACACCAATGGAAAAAAAAAAGCGCGGGAAACTCGTACTCGACGGACGCGTTCTTTTTGCTTCTCATTTTTAAACTTGAAATTAATTATATATAGTATCAGTATTCGTAGTTTTAGTGTTGTAGTTTACCTCTTTTAATTTAGTTTTAGTGTTTTCTATCTTTCTTCTGTAGTGGTAAGTGTTTTTTATTGTATATCTAGTGTAAGATGAATGATCCGCCTGATCCGGGGGACCTAGTTCCCCCGGCAGGCAGTTATGTTACGATTCAATCAAACGAATCGGGAATGGAAACTGATGGGTCACGGTCATCAGTATCCAAAGCTCTGAAACGGAGTCGTGTGCATGTGTGCAAACACTGCAATAAACGTCGTAGAACCCGGAAAGGCCACGGATCCGAAGCTTCGGGTTGTGGTTGTACGGACACGGTGGACACGAGTGTCACAATTGAAAATGAATCAAATACCCGGAATGCCCCCCCTACTATCTCATTGCCAGTTTCTCAGACCCCCCATCTCAAACTCTAGTTCCCGCTCAAATCGGCCGAAACTTGTACAGCAAAACGGACAGTGCGCCTTTTGTTGTACATGTACAAAGAAAATTAACAAATTCTAATGATGGTTCTATACTGCATCCCATCGCATTTGGGAGGTTTTTAAAACAGAATAATTTTCAAAACATAATTAATGGCAGTGTCAAGAAAATTGGGAGAAATAAAATAAGCATTTCCTTTTCTGATTTTGTGAATGCAAATTCTTTTATCAATCATGATAGCCTTGAAAAACATGATTTTAAAGCATTTATTCCCACGTTTAACGTTACTAGAATGGGCTTAGTGCGTGGGGTTCCTGTGGAATGGTCTCCGGAGGAAGTCATAGACAATATATCGGTACCAATTGGATGTGGTCCTATTTTAAAAATAAGGCGATTAAATTTTAAATCTATTGTAGATGGCACCACAACTTGGAAACCATCACAGTCCATCGTGGTAACTTTTGACGGTCAGATCTTACCAAAGAGAATTTTTATTTGCTATAATGCTTTGCCTGTTGAATTATATATCTTCCCTACAGTACAATGTTTTAGTTGCTGCCGTTTTGGTCATACAAAACTGCAATGTAGGTCCAAACCCAGATGTTTCAGATGTGGTCAGGCACACACTGGGATAGTTGTGAAACAGATGAAAGGAATGCTTCATGTTGCCTTTGTGATGGATATCATTTTGCCACCAATAAGTCTTGCCCTGAATTTTCAAGGCAAAAATCGATTAAAACATATATGGCTCATAATTCAGTTTCATATGCTGAAGCAGCAAAACTTCATCCTGCTGTTACTAAATCTTATGCTGATACTCTTTTATCTTCTCCTGTGAAAAACATTCCTAACACTTCTTCATCTAACAACAAAATACCTACTACTACAAGCTACAAAAAAACTGTATTTCTTAAACCACGTTCCCCTCCCAAATTCGAACAAGGATACAATAAACAAGCACACAATTCAATAATTCAGGATTTTAATTCTCACCAAACTTCAAATGGTAGTGCCTTAAATAATCAAAATATTGAAAAAAATTCAAATTTTTCTCTTAATGATTTTCTTTCAGCATTAAATAGTCTCCTTTCTCAGTTCAACATTTCACCGTCCAACGCTGCTTCTTCTTTTAACATACCCCAATTTATTTATAATGGACAACACATCCAAAATAATCCAGTGGAACTGTCGCAGTCTAATAAACAAAAAAAGTGATGTCATATATTTATTAAACAAATATGAACCTTTTGTCTTTGCTCTAGCAGAGACATGGCTCAAATCCTATCACATTTTTAAAATTAATGGTTATTTAACCATTAGAGAAGATAGAGCTGATGGGTATGGCGGTGTAGCCATACTTATCAAGAATTCTATCCCTTTTTCATTAGTTACACTACCTCCTCATAGTGAGGAAATATCTATTGTAGCTATACAAGTATATAATACTTGCCTTGTATCTATATACATTCCTCACCCCTCTTCTTCTGTACTACAAGAGATGAACAATCTCTTTTCTTTTCTTCCAAAGCCATTCTTAATACTGGGTGATTTTAATTGTCATCACCAATCATGGGGTTGTTCAATATCTAATTCTTATGGGGATGAATTACTAGATATTATAGACAATCATAACTTATGTATCTTGAATTCAGGAGCACCCACTCGTCGATCAGATCCTAACCAGAACCAAAGCGCGATTGATCTTTCTATCTGTTCTCCAAACCTGGCTTCTTCGTTAACTTGGCATACCCTGGCCTCTACTTTTGGTAGTGACCATTTTCCAATAGTAATTTCTTATCCTCTTTCTAAATCAAATACATCAAAACGGAAATCAAGTCTCAAACATAAAGTACCCAATAGTAATAGTAATGACTGGGAGAAATATAGGGATATTGTTGACAGAAAGGCTGCTTCATTGCCTGTTATTTCTAATGACAACCAAAATAGTTGTGCTGAAGCCTTAGCATGCATATTGATCGAAGCGGCGAATGAACTATTTCCTGTAAAAAATAACAATGCTAGATTAATTCCATCACCTCCTTGGTGGGACTCAGAATGCAGCGAAGCAATTAAAAAACGTAAAAGGGCTGAATATAATTATAACCATAATATGTCGGACATTAACTTTGAAATTCTCACGAACATAATATCAGAAACCCGCAAACTAATTAAAAAGAAAAAATTTGAATCTTGGCGTAACTTTTGTTTAACTATCTCACCGAATACTCACCCCACAATAGTCTGGCAATATATTCGTAGATTTAGATCATTTACAACAACTATTCTCCTATCCCTGATTCTTTAGCAAGCAACTTTTTAGATAAGTTAGCTCCTCCTTGGGTTCCTGAGAATAACCTACCTCTCTTAACCAATAACCAAAATATTAATTCAACGCTAGATTCTCCATTTACACTGACTGAATTAAAAGCTGTTATCAACAAAACTAAGGATTCAGCACCAGGTATTGATGGCATACCATATTCCTTTTTTTCCCATTTAAATGATAACGTTCTTAGTTATTATTTACAACTCATTAATTCTGTGATGGAAACAGGAAATGTCCCTGTTGAATGGAAACGTCAAATAGTGTTGCCATTCCTTAAACCAAATAAAATGCCTTCTGATGTTTCATCATATCGTCCCATAGTTTTGTCTTCAATTCTTATAAAATTAGCTGAACATTTAATAAAAAATCGCCTGGAATGGTTTGTGGAAAGTAAGGGCCTTCTGGCAGAATCACAGTATGGCTTTAGGAAAGGAAAAAGTACCACTGACTGTATAAGTATATTAACATCTGATATTAGAATATCATTTTCTAATAATCAAGATACCGTTGCGGTTTTTCTCGACATAAATGCAGCGTACGATAATGTTATTTTATCAGTCTTACAACATAAATTAAAGGCCTTGCAGGTTCCAGTAAACTTGGTGAATTTTATCATGAATATTCTGGCTGAACGGTCGGTCAACATGTCAGTAGGGAACCGCGAGATATCTCAAATTGTATGGAGAGGTCTCCCACAGGGTTCTGTACTCAGTCCGCCTTTATATAACATATACACTTTTGATTTAGATTCAGCATTATCTAATTATGTTAGGGTGCTTCAATATGCCGATGATTTGTTGTTATATACTACAAACTATTCTATTGAACAAGCTAGTTTTGATATGAATTCCGCACTATCCGAATTGGGTTCTTGGTTGCATCTAAATGGTTTGGAGATATCAACATCTAAAAGCGCAGCTGTGTTATTCACCCGAAAACGTAACACTCCTCATATTAATATCCACTTTAACAATACTCCCATTCCATTCACAGACAATTTCAGATATTTGGGTGTCATTTTAGATTCAAAACTAAGTAGTGTTCCCCATTGTGAGTTTATTAATAATAAATGCGAAAAGCACCTAAACATGCTGAGATGCCTATCTGGAGTGTGGTGGGGCGCACATCCTTTTTCTCTCAAATTAATTTACAATGCAATAATTAGAAGTTCATTGGATTATGCGTCATTTGCTCTTGAACCAGGTAGCGTTATGGCTTTTAAGAAATGGGACCGCATCCAATATAAAGCATTAAGAGTTATTTCTGGTGCCATGAAATCCAGTCCTACTAATGCATTGCAAGTTGAATGTGGAGAAGCTCCTTTATATATTAGAAGACAGTATCTCTCTGATAAGTATTTATTCCGGATTATACAGTTCTCTAATCACCCTCTACTTCCTAAACTACAGCTTTTAGTTACACTGATAGATTCTTCAAATTACTGGTCTCATAAACGTGCTCCTTGTTTAGTTGTAAGTTACAAAAAGTACCTTTCTCTATCTTCTCCACTTCATCGCTCTAATAAACTCCCCATATTCAGCTGTAGTTACGATAGTTTACTATTTAGGCCCAAAATTAAATTGAACAGCTTTAGTAAATCCGACCCCAATGTTTGTATAAACTTCAATAATTTTGTCACTGAATATTCGGACTTCCATCATATTTTTACCGATGCTTCAAAGCTTTCTCCAACGAGTTGTGTTGGGGTAAGTACTTTCCATCCCCAATTCAACATCGTGCAAAAAGTAAAACTCCCTCCGGAGACATCCGTTTTTACGGGAGAATGTTTTGGTATTTTAAAGGCTTTGGAATACATTCAAGTTCTTCAACTTAAAAAGGCTATCATTTTTACAGACTCCAAAAGTGCTCTTCAAGCCATTGATAAATGCCTGTTGGGAGATAAGTCCCGTTTTCCCATAATTTTTTCGATAAAGGAATTTGCGTACAGAATCTTTTCCAAGGGAAATGACTTACTTTTTGTGTGGGTTCCAGCCCACACTGGCATTGAGGGTAACGAAGTGGCGAACGTTCTCGCAGGTGATGCGGTGCAGTGTGGGGACATAGTACCAAATAAAATTTTTTGTGAAGATATTTTAGAACTACCCAAAACTTTTCTTCGGGACACCTGGAAGGTGGCCTGGGAAACGAGCAGTGCATTGAAGGGGCAATATTTTCACGCGATTCAACCCGAAGTTTCTGATAAACCGTGGTTTGCTAAGGCTAAGTTTGGCAAGATGGAGACTTCCACCCTCATACGTATGAGGTTGGGTCATGTTTGTTCTCCAGCACATCTTGCCAGACTTAAAATTAAAGACGATCCCAGCTGTTCTTGTGGTCTGGATGTGGGTGATTTGAACCATATTTTTTTCTCCTGTCCTCTTTATAACCGATCTTCCTTTCTTAGTGACCTTGTATCTCTCCATATTCCTTTTCCTACTTCAATATTATCCCTACTGTGTACAAATAGTTTTCCTGTATATAAATGTATAGTATCATTCATTGTCGTCAATAACATTAACCCTTAAAGTCACTTTGCATAGTATACTATACACTTGATTAAAAAAAAATATTGTGAGGAAGCAATTATTTTAAAATGCAATGTTTTTACCAAAAAGGAATTTCAGAACATTCCTCTTTTTAATAATAAATAAATGAAAGTATTATCTTCAGTATATTTGTCAATTTTGACATAAATGCGACACCATACCGGAGGAGTCCTGTTTATGTCAGTGTAAAATTTATTATAATTTCTTATTCTTTATGAAAATATGTTTTGTGTTTTGTGAATTGAAATCATAAATATATTGTGCTCCTGCTAGTGCTAAATTATCCACGTTATATAAAAGTTTTCATAGCTTTTTACGACCACGATCTTGGGTGTATAGTATACTATACATTGCGACGGTTTGCTAAAAAAATATTTTGATTTTGATGTATATCATTCTATACATTGCCAACTATGGGTGGTGGTGATGTCATTGATTATTCTTTATTTAGACTTGGAATCTAGATTTTTGAAGCCCCAAAACTGTTTCCGAAAGCGGAAAAGATCCAACACCACTCACAATCAATCGTTTGACAGCATTTCCTTTCGATACACAATGCAATTTCAATGCTTTACCAACTATCGTATCACTACCCTCCTTTCAGTTAAACCGTCACTGTTTACGCCGGAAACTTCATCAGAATGCGATTATAGAAAATGCAGAGGTCCTATAGTTGCTGTTAACAGGATAAAAAGAAGAAAAATACCGAAATTCTTATATTTTTTGCAATGGATTAAGAGAAGATTTCAATAAGCAGCTGAATTGTCTTATCAAGGCTTTCAGGAAGCTGTTTCATGAAATTCATTGACGGTGGACTACTGTTATCGATTTTCCCTGAAAACCTTATACCTGTTATAGCAAATAACACTAACTTATATACCATTTTCGACGAAAAAGTCAACACAAGCACTTAGAAAGGATATAGTTGTTTTATTTTCCATCAACATGTTGATGGGAGATGTGGTTATGCCACTTATGGAATACCACAAGGATTATTGGTAGACTACGGCAAGATTGCATACGTTATGGTTTTCAAAAGTTTTCAACTAAAAGATCACTGTCCGAAACACAAAAAAATATCTAAGGTGCAAATATTGCAAAAAGGGCCCGGGTAGTACTCGTTGTACCTATTTCAATGTCCACCTTTGTTACGGGGATTAAAAGGAATTGCTTTGTAGCTTATCATAAGCACTGATTGTCATTATTTTATTATAATTTGAAGCACATTTGGCGTTATAGTATTTTGATCAACCTATGTCAAAAGTGTATTTTGTATATTATACTATACACCCCTTACAACTTAGAATTACTAACGTTGGTGGCAATGTATAGTATAATATACACTAATTATCTTAGAAGACCGACTAATTAGATTTTTTTTACTATTTTTCCTACCCTTATTATGGGTCAAATAATCATAAACAAGAATAATTTTGATGTTTTATTTCGATGAAATGTTTTGCGACTTTAAGGGTTAAATTGTAATTTTAGTTGTATTGTAAATATGTTTTTGTCTTTCATCACTCATTACTGTCATTTTTTATTGTATACTGATCCTATATCCTAAATTCCGTATATTCCGCTTTTAACAATTTTAATATAATCCCGTTTCCCTACCTTTAATGAATTAAAAAAAATTAATAAAACATGACATTGGTTCAATGCACAAACCGTGCGGGCCAAAGAGGACAAAAAAAAAAAAAAAAAAAAAACACCAATGTGCCAACACCCTAAGCAAGTCAAGTAATTTTGAGTCTAGACGTAAATAGTATTAGGTAAAACAACTTCAGCTTATTTAATCGTACGACATCATTGTCTGTTAACCACTTCTCCATGCCAGACGTGTAAGCCGAATGAAATGTCAACTTGAAGAAATTAGTCTGGCGTGGAAATAATAGCAAGACGTATGGCATCGTTATTTTAGTTTATGTTTCTTAGTAAAACCCATCATACATAATTATAAAAGGAATTGGAATTGAATACATATTTTAAGGCCTATTCAGACCTCTCTCGCGCCCGGCATTGGTTGCGGCCATGCTGCGGGGCGAGACGGAGTGGGAAGCGGTCAGCTCCTTCTGCGAGGCAGTAATGCTCGTCAAGGAGGAGGCAGGCCGCGAGCGAGAGAGGACAGCGTCCTCCCTCCGCCCCAGCCGCAGTGGTAGGCGCCCACGGCGACGGACGTCGCAAGATGATCTCCGGCCACCGTAGGCGCGGGCATGCGGGCAGCGAGTAAAGGGCAACTCGCTGCCCGACCAAGGACCATGCCCGGGTCGACGGCGCGTTGTGTCCCACGCGCGCCTCAAAGAGCGTCAGCATAATGACGGGGCCCCCCTCTCAGAGGGCCAAAGCCTGCCGGGGTCGCGAGATTATTCCCTAACCGTAACCCCGGAACGTAACAGGCTATGAAGGACACCGTGGATTTTAGTCAGTAGAAGTCTGACAGTCCCTCCCGCCCTGCCCGGGGTTGGAGGACTCATTTGATGATTTTACCACGCTAAAAAAAAAAAAAAAAAAAAAAAGGCCTATTCAGACCTAAACGGTATTCGCTACCGTCTGCGGCAGAGAAAACCCAGTGGGTATGCGGTAATATTACTGTTTACACCAAAACGGATTTCGCTATCCTTGTGGGTAGAATAATGCGCGGTATGCACCTCCTCTACCCACAGCGGCAGCGAATATCGCTCAGGTCGCTCTAGTCGCGGTACTTGATACTAAATACCTGAGCGAAACCCGCGCGGTATGTAACTCTACCCACAGCGGCAGCGAATATCGCTTAGGTCTGAATAGGCCTTTATACAGGAAACTTTGTACTATTTGTAGTGTTTGAATTTAAGTAAATAAGCTATCGTAAAAATGTGAAAGTTTATGACGATGTATGTAAATGATGTGAAAATATATTTGTGTCTCGTTCACGCCTGAACGACTGCACGGATTTGGATAATATTAAGTGCACAGATAGTTTATAAACTCGATTGACACATAAGATGTACGATAATTTTCGTGTTGTAACGGGTAAAGCCGTTGGTCAACACTGTATCAAATAATTTACGTTCTAAATATGAAACTACTAACGTTTGAAAAGTTTGTGTGTTGCCAATATGGCCGAGGCCAAATGGTCCTGCTGGTCATAAAAGGCCAATAAAAACTTGATATATAGTATTTAAACCCTGACTATTCTCGCATATTTTATAGTCTAGTTTTATGTACATTCCTGTGTATAAAGCTAACTTCCTCATTATGAAGGGACTAAAGGTACATACTTTGGTATAAAGGGGCGGAAAAACAGTTTTTGGGTAAAGATTTAAATTGAATTTAATTATGTAAAGTTGTTTTTTTTAAATATTATGTACCTATGTACCTTTGTTTTTAGCTTGGTAAAATCATCAAATGAGTCCTCCCACCCCGGGCAGGCCTGGAGGGACTGTGAGTCTTGTACTGACTAAAATCCGCGGCGTCCTTCAATAGCCCTTTATGGACACCTGCAACATAAAAGGCATAGCTTGCGCGTTGCCAACCTTTCAACTATTTCTTGACTCAAAAAAAAAAAACAAAAAATCGTAAGCATTTAATTTAAATATACACATAAATTAGTTTTTATAAATAAGTAAACAGATTTTTATTTCCAGCCAAACATATAAATACCAGATCAAACGTATCTTGTTATGAAAACATATTATATTATGATGAATACAAAGAAGAGTTTGTGTGCATCTCAAACGTTTATATTAGCGGTCGTCGGCCAACTTTTATACCAAAATTATTTACCTTCACTTGTATACATAAAAATCATAACATATGAGACAAACAGACTTGGCCTTGATACAACGTTGTGTAGAACTTTTTTTGGCCAATGTTCTAATAAACTGGAATAAAAGGTGACCGTATGTTGTTTTTATTTCTATGAGTCGAAAGTTGCCAGGTCTTAAAACCGAAAAGCCTGACAGACCAGTTATTTTAATCGGACATTTGGGTGAAGAGATCTGATTCAAAAATTGAAATTAAATTAAAATAATTGGAGCTCGAACAACTTTAATTTTTTAGTCCCAGTACAAGACCATTTTTTTTAAAACTAGAGTAAGGTTCGGTTCAACTAAGTAAGTTGCCATCGCCATGTAACGTCACAAGTGAGCGCGGCTAGTGCGTAAGGCGGGGAAGTGGAAATCAAATGAAAAATATAAAGAAAGAATTAAAAGAACCCTTACAAAAGCCGGACAGTCCGGACATAGTCTAACTTGGCCGGACACGGAACCAAAAACCTTGGACATGTCCACTTGATGGAATCGAACGAAGGGGATACTTTTCTTCCGTTTTTGGACTCAATTCTCAGTGGTCTACAAGGAATCAGGTGGCCTAACCATAACGTCTTATAGCGTGAGTAGTTCCACTCAGTGAACGAGAAGGCGCTAGAAGACCAGCTCTGACTCTTTCCTTAAGATTCACGCTTAGACCGAAAGAAAGAAAGCTCTGTTTTTTACGTGGTAAAATCATCAAATGAGTCCTCAAACCAGAGTTACACGCTCTTAACGCGATCCAGTTTAGGCTATGGGAATGAGATAGAGCTATACATGTCATCTAGCGCCGTCTTTTTCCCACAGCCTAAAGACTCACGCTTTAAGAGTTCATGGTAGGCCACCAGGTCGGGAGGGACTGTCAGACTTGTACTGACTAAAATCTACGGTGTCTTTGAATAGCCCTTTACGTTTCAGGACCACGGTTACCCGATAGTCCTGCGACCTAAGGCTGGGGGATTAAAAAAATGAGGTGTCATATTATGAAGTAGACCAAGTATCGAGCATTTTCGAGCCCTGTCATTTATTACCGTCAGTTTGACCTATAAAAGATAACGGACCCGGATCCTTAGGGCTAGGTCATGTGTAGGGTTTATTTCATATACATCTTATTGTCATGAAGGACTAGATTAGTATGTGAAGACAGTTTTCGTAAAATCTACCTGGTGGCTCAAAAAAAGAATTGCGAAACCGGGGTAGGCGATTCGTGGTCTTGCTAAATTTTGGCCATTCGATAGGTTCAGATCACTTGCGTTCAACTGTTTGTAAGAGCTGAGGATCTGGAACTCAAAGGGCAACTGAAGAAACAGGGTGGACATCCCGCCCTGAGTATCATTTGATGATTTTACCAGGATACAAATAATTTGCTTGAAAAAACTGAAAAAAAAACCTAAAGGAACAAGTCTTCATAATTATGAAATCTTAGTATTAAGAAATTCATAAAAAAAATCCGTACAATTTGATGTCATAAAGTACTTACGATCGCCCTTAGTGTTCCAGGGCCGCGGTACCCTATTTGAACACTCCCGCGGCCCCGGTATATTTATTGACACCTTTAGTAAATTATATAGTACATACCGTCAGCGGAAAAGAGTTGTAATAACCTATTTTGCGGTTCCTGAAACTTTTTATATGCCCTCAATCAAGGCACAGCAATAAAATGAAAAAGTCAAAGCTTTGAGCGGAAGGCGTTTTATTACATCAAAAAGGCGGCAGCTTTCTTTCAAAGAAAGGGCATTTCAGTTAAACTATAGTACAGAAATGATACACTTAGAATAAATTTTCTTTTGAGGGCAAAGGCTTTGCGAAGCATTTGCTAAGAACGCGCTTAGAACACTCTAAGAATGCCTTAAAAATAAAGACGTTGTCTTAAGTCTAAGCCAAAGTTTGAGTTTAGTTCAAGCTCGATCTAAGATCTCAGCCTCAGACTCTCAGCACTGACCACTACCTGTTACAATTGTTATATTGTAGCAGGTAGCGTTTTATTGTATTCTGCCATACTGTTTTACCTTGTTGCCGTATATGTACAGAAATCATTTAGGGTGCTTGTACACGGCGCATGTAACCCGCGCAAGTAAAGGTACGGGCTTGCGGTTTACCCGCGCGAGTAAAATGCGCAAGCTACTTGATCAAGCTACCCGGGGGATGCTTGTACACGGCGCATGTAGCTTGAGCATGTTGAGGCACTTGCGCGGGTTACATGCGCCGTGTACAAGCACCCATACTAAATGCAAGTTGCACAAATAGGAAGGAAGTCGTAAGAGTACTATTTTGCACGATCTTCAGTGATTTTCCACAACCTATTAGTAAGGATTTTGCACGAAACTCCAAAGTGATCGTGCACAATATAAGAGAATACATTACTTGGGTTCTATGCAAATAATATTTGGGTCATATGACGTACTAGCTTTTGCCTGCGACGTCGACTGGGAAGAGGTAAAAAATTTCGGATGTCGGGAATGTGATACTGGGTTTAATTAGAGTTTTCTAGGTCATGATCTATTTCTGTGCAAAACATCGTTCATTTTGTGTTGTGTTCTTTCAGCCCAAGGGGTATAAAAAGGTGGATGACAGACAGACCAATAAAGTTACTTTCCGTTTAAAACATTAGAACAAATCAAACCATTTGCATTTATTTTCCCTGCTTAGTAGACAAGCGGTTTCGAAAGAGACCCTTGTTCATGAATCTTTCTCTTTGTTTATGAAAAAGGTCGTATAAAAAAGGTCTCTAATTCTTTTTATTTTTTGTTCCTTTTAAATTGTGCCTGTAAAGAAGGAAAATTTACGAACGAATCTTTTAATGAATTGTCCTTAGGCAACCAATTTGCTTTTTCAAATATTATTTTTTACCTACTGAAAAAGTAAGTAATTATCAGGAAAGGTCCGTAAAATAATGAAGGTCTGTGACACTTTGTGCATGCATTTATCTAACTTTTGTTTGCATAGTACAAACGCCAGCAGATCAACCCGAATCTCTTTTTTACCAATCGAATATCAACCTTCCATTTTTGCGATAAGGTTGAAAATCTATTAGAAAACTCTAATAGATTTTCTCATAGTCTGTACCTTCATTCAACATCATTGTAATTGGTGACAAATGACCACCGAATGGCATATAAGCAATGTTTAGGTATCATTTATCTATTCGCTTAAAGGCAACCCCAATGTATTTGGGAATAAGCTGGTCACATTAAGATCTGCGGGTCTAAAACGGCCACTTAGCAATATTGCAAACGATTGGCTACGTAAATGAATAATAGAAGCCATTGTTTGCTGGAAATAAATAGCCAATTACGTTTGCTGAAAATACACAAATTTTCATTCGCAATATTGCTAATTAGCCGATTTAGACCCACTGGTGGAAAGATCTAAGGTGCGGTTTATACAGATAAGACGTGTCGTTGTTTATACTCTAATTTTAAATGTGCCACAGAATATTTCATAGTACTACGTACAGAAGTGTAACTTCTCAAAAAAAAACAAATGAAAAATCGGGCGCGCGCGAAAAGGTCGGCCGGCTGCAGCCGACTGTGAAACCCGTCCACGGTGTGCCAAGACTGGCAGTGTACAATGCATGTTCACACTCAAAGGCTTGGCGAGTGCAAAAATATTCTAGTAGCATCCTTACCTCCTGCTCCTCGCGTGCTCTCCGTCCTTTGAATGTATTGGCATAGACTATGTTACTCGGCCTCCATGTTATGTGAAATTATAAGATTATACTGTGAAAATTTTGAAATCGGTTCATACTTTTTCGGGAAGTCTGTCTTGAATATTTTCGATTCGATTTTGTCTTCTTCGCAGTCACAACATGACCGACCGTGTTAGATAGTATACCCGTATCTGTCTCTTTTTTGGAGGGATATGGATGACATTCTTCATAGAATTGTGACTTTCGTTGACAGCCTTAATATTGTTTATTCGATGCTAGGTATATCCCTACAGTTCGAAGATTGATGAGTGTGATCAAACAAAATCGAGGAAGTGTGTAAACATATTTTTACTTATATTTTTCTCAATATAATACAACATGAGCAGACAAATGACGCTCGATCTTAAAGCGATTCTTATATCTACAGCGACTTTTAATAGGATTGACATTAAAGTTTCTTGTTACAATTGGTATTATGTGGACAATTTCTTTTTAACTTTTTCATAAAAGCGAGCTTAATCATGACGTGACACGATGCGTGCGATATCGAGTCCGTTGCCGATTCAAATCAAACATATATCCTAATGGATCGATGCGTTGCTATTCGTCGGTGGAATATGAAAATATGTACTCCTTATTACTACTATATGAAGGCAAAAAAGTGGCTAATATTAATAATTTAACAAAAGATGTCGTCAGTGAGGTACATGTTGCGCTATCGCTCTCCAGTATTTTGAATACAGAATCATGTGCATTGTCATACGCATCGAGTCGATCGAGTAGATCTGTGAACAATATCATCAACCCGTGGGACTCCATTGGCAAACACTAGCGAATGTCCATACAGTTTCTTTGGCCGGACGTTTGTGCGATATCTGACCGATATCGTCAATCGAAGCAATTCAGTATCGTGTCGCGTTCTGGGCAAGCTCGCTTACAGAAAATAAAATAACAATTTGCGTAGGCTTTAAGGTTCCATTTAGAAAGGATTACAAGCGGCATGTTTCAAGAAACGTTTTTGCAAAATAAAACCTTTTTCACAAACAGGAGTTTCGTATTTTGTTTTACACAAAAGAAGGATCTTGATACTCTGTGTGTTGACGTTCAATGTTTTGTTTTTCAACTGTTTTTCAAACGAAGGTTTTGACAAGAACGTATTAAAATATAATTCAGGCATCTTGTATGTACAGCCTTAAAACCCCTTTCAAACCTTTTATATCCCAGCTCAAAATATAATTCACGTATTCAAATTTTAGTAACGTCTTGATTTTTTCGTTTCCTTTTAAAAAAACACACGCCTTCTTAATATTAAACGTGGAGTAATTTGAAGCGGAAGTTTCAGATAAGTTTAAATTCAATTTATACATAGAAGATAAGCTGTAGCTCATCGCAACGAACATTTTTCTTTTCTCAACAACAAGCTATTTTATTCATAAAAATGGCTAAATTCTAATATATCTTACTTGTTCATTTAACACTTAAAATCACTAAAAACGATGCAGAAGTTACTTTACATCTTAGTCAATCACTTACACATTACATAGCGTTTAATACAAAAACAAGCTAAGCTATTCATAAAAATGGCTGTACTTGAAAAATATCTTACTTGTCCTTAATGTAACACTTGAAATCACTTAAATTGATACACAATCCTTTCAGTTCATCACTTTAACACAGTGTTTTTGTTTTCAGGAACGTTGAACGTGTTTTAGAGTCTTTAACACCTACCATAATCTCTTTTAGCATAATTATTTTAATCTTGCTTTAGCGAAAGAAAGAAATGGAGCTAAATGTCCTGTATGTCTATTCTTTCCTACACCGAAGTAACATTAAAGTGAAGGTGGGAGTAGCCACGCGAATTGAGCGATTTTGACAGCTTTAAAATTTGGTAGGACAATCCCACCGAGCTATCTCGCCTACGTTAAAATTAACATCACTCAGCACTGTCAAACAATTATCACCTCTAAACGTACGTAGTCTGAAGTTCAGTATGCGAACTAGCTCTTTGCGCCGGCGCACACCGGTTTCTGATCATCTGTCCGAAGGTTGTCCGGAACTGGCGGGACATGGAGCAGTATAGTACGAAGTTGATGGCCCCGTTTAAGAGGGCCAGTGCATCCATCAGCTCTCCGAAGAGGTCGTAACACTGCTTGAAGAAGCATCTGCCGAGGACACCGCTAAGAAGACCTGAGAAGAAAAAGATACCATAAATATGAGTACAATAGGACTGAGATTAGAGTGAGTGGCAAACGAAAGTAAAGGGAAGTAATGGCAAGACGGTAGTGAGAACTGCTGTTAATGCGACAGTCTATGTGTTCCATTTTCATGTCAAAACAGCTGAGCTGATTTTGATGAATTTTGGTACGGAGATATATGAGACCCTAGAGACGGTTAAAGGGTATATAGGAGTGAAGTCGCGGGCAACAGCTAAGTCGATATAAAATAAAATGAAATGTGGTGATTTGTAGGTAGATCCAGTCCTGTACTAGTTTACATAATGAGCATAAAATAAGCCGCAATATGAGTAGGTAGTTGTTTACATTTTCTTCGGCCTGTTACCAAATAACACGCGATTATTCGGACACAACAGGAAAACTGAAGATGTAAACAAAGATATTGTTTTACAAAAACGTCGGCCAATGTAATTATAAATAGGCCTTAGGTACTCTTAGTTAAATTAGTGCCTTAATAAACAAAATTTGAGTTGATTTAAACCCCGGCCCCTGCCGTCTGCCGGCCGAATTTCCTTTCCGGTGTTTGGCAATTTTCGTGTTCGGCCAAAATAAATAAACATTGTCTTTGCAGCTGTTTTTATTTAATTTTAAACTCCAGTTTTTTTTAAGTTTCGGAAAATCTAATTTATTTATTCTAGCTAAAAATTGTACTTAAAAGTACAACACTATAATGTCCCATAGCCGACAAATTAGCGACTGTCTTCTTTTCTTCCAACCTGCACTGGGCCCGCGTGGTGGATTATGGCCCACTCCCTCTCACAAGAGAGGAGGCCTGTGTCTCAGCAGTGGGAACATTATAGGCTGATGATGATGATCTTCTTTTTCTCGCGCAACACTCTGATAGCCCAGAGAACTAACAATCCGAACTCCACACACTGCTCTTTTACTCATTTTCAGTTGCTACTCTATTCGCTCCTCGATAATAATCGACGCGCGTGGGATAATGGGAGACTGGATTTGTTTTACTTTTATCCATCAGTACTTATTAGTTATAGGTTTCGGCTGGCCTCTGATTGTATTAGAGTAGGTCAATCTTATTATTGGCTGTTTACCTTAGTTTTTTTTCTAAACAAAAAGTTACATTAAGGTTATTTTCAGATGACTCCCACTTGTCCTCGCAGTCAGGCGTATTGGTGGATGAAACGTAATAGGCTAGTTGCCTTAATAATTTTCAGATTAGTCCATCTTTTAGATTATCGCAGTCAGGCGTATTGGTGGATAAAACGTACAGCTTGACAAAAAACAGTAGAAAACCGGAAGTCGCCACTGTGCTCTCGCTACCAGCACTTTAAATGTTTTTTTTTTCACTTATTACGTTCGTTTTATGGCTCAAGAATAAATCTAACAAACCTGCGTTCTTTGTTTACATCAAATATCAAAGATTTTAAAACGTTGTTAGAAACAAAAAGATTAGTTCCGTTTCAATCCGTTTTGGCCAAGCTGTAATTACGGTTTGCAGCGCGGAGAAGCGGTGAGCGCCGCTTGACAGCGCGATTGTACGGCGAACTGTTACGAGTATGAGAGATTTGTAAGGTTCGATTTTTCGCTCGATTAGGTAAACCGTGCGGTGAAAATCGACCACCTAAATGAAATTCGAATAGGCCGCAATTGACTAAAATCGCAAGCCCTTTATTTGGGTGCCTTCCGACACGTCAGTGTAAATGGTCACTGCGATTGCAGCATGACGTGAGTTTTGCGCTACTATTGTTCCGCAAAAATGAACAAGTTACATGCGGTTTTTGTCGACCAGTTGAAGTTGGGCTGCTATTCAATATTTGCAAGCGATGAAACTTGTGGAGTCGCTAGCCACCCGTGTAAATGCTCCATTATGCAACAACAGATTTACTGCCGATCGAGCGGATGAGCGGTATCTAATCTAGTGAGAATTGTCTATAAATATTAAAAGATCCTCAGTAGGTAAATAAACGAAACTGTTTTACGAGCTTAAAGAAAAATACGATATGATTTATGACTCACTCATAAACCTAGTGACTGATGATGTTTATAACGTACGTCCAACATTTTGAAGAACAGATTTATTAACCACAATAATGATGAGTTTACCAAACAAAAGTTTCGCAATAAATCTAGTAGACTAAACAAGAAAACTGTGATACTGACCTAGTATCCCTTGGGGGAACTCTGTGAGAAGAAACAGGAGTAATACAGCAACTAGCATCTTCGTCGTTCTATCGGTTCGTCTTTCGGCTTTCGACCGCTTCGTCGGTTTTCTCGTGAACACATTCCCGTTGCCATTGACAACCGTATTCGCAGGACAAGCGCTGTATCCTTTCAAAGCTTTCTTCCTACTGTTTGCTCTGTATAAAGCTCTTATCAACCAAGCGCTTATCACAGTTAGTATAACGCAAGGAAGAAGTTTGATAAGTACTGCGTGGACCCAAAAGTTTATCTGGTATAAGCTGCCGTCGTAGTTCGAATCGACAAAGTAGACTTTGGTCAACATGTGCCCACTTTTATCGAAAGCAAAGTCTTTGTGTATTGTGAACACCTGAAAGAGAAATTAATTTGTTAGTGTTTTTGACAGATATTTTCCTTTACATAAGTTTCGAAGTTGGCTAGATTTTTCTAATAACTTTTATAATGGACTTTCTTTGTATTGGAGAAAAAAATGTATTTCTAAATATAATTTCGTAGGGTAATCAAAGGGCGATTTTGAAAGCAAATTCATGTTGAAGATCTTTTTGAAAAGTGCTTTTCGACCCGTTAAAACATTTAGGGGTTTTGATTGGAACTTTGTGGGCGTAGTAACACGTTACACGCGCTTCTTGAATGAATAAATTCCCTAGAATAAGACAATATTGTATTTGAAACGAGTACCTCGTGCGTGGAGTAATACCACCAAACTTATCTTGGCCAAGAGGTAATATTTCAAACTTTGTCCTTATTGTATCGATTCGCGAAGGAATATCAATCATGTCCTATAACAATTTAGTTGAAATGGTGGATATTGATTAGATAATGTGGTCTTATCTCTCTGTTTGCTTGACCGAACACATAATTAGCAATTCCACTGGACTATCGAACGATAAAACTTGCAATTCATGAGTCATTGTTGCATCTGCTGTTTTTAGTTTGTAGGCAAATAGTTCAACATCACATGCAAGCGAAAGGAACATTATTTTAATCAATTTCTGAAAAAAGAGTACGTCGTAAACTCTTTTCTAGAAGACACTTAGCCCTAATGAAAAATAAAGTTTAGAATCTAAATATGGAAACTTTTAATAAATGACAGCATTTAGCCGTGATTGCTACACAACGCGAAACCCAATAAAAGAGTACAATAAAAACTTCTTAAGCAAAAAATATAGGTCTTAACTTTTAAAATAGACACAAAAAAGTTTTACAGAAGTAACTTTCTTTCGGTTTTGTTTCACATTTCAAAACAAGGAAAAGTTATTTTAGACTTATTGCGTAGCCAGCCATTGAGGAAGTATTTTGGTATCAACTTTAAACAAAGTTTCACCAAAACAAAATGGTGATAAGAAATCTCCAAATAAAATTAATAAAGAATAATGGCGATGTAGCTGAAACGCGGAATGTAGGAGAAATCAATTAATTAAAGGCGAGGCTAACCTCGGCTCCGATAACGGCATAGTTTCACGCTACTCGACCTAACATCAATCAGAAACAGACGAATATCGCGGGTCATTGTGAAGGAAACAACACTTCAATCAAGCGGAATTGGTAGAAAATTATTTTATTGATAAGTGGTTTATTTTTATGGCAACATCGAGATATTTCCAGTATTTGTAGCTATTATAATAAAAGAAGCTGCGTTTTATTAGTTACTTGTATACTGCATGCAACTTGATTTTAAAAAGGCTGCGTTTCCATTATACAAGTTACTTGTATACATACAAGTTGAAAATTAGATGCAAGTTGATTTTAAAGGCTGCGTTTCTATTATACAAGTTACTTGTATACATACAAGTTGAAAATTGGATGCAAGTTGATTTTAAAGGCTGCGTTTCCATTATACAAGTTACTTGTATACATACAAGTTGAAAATTGGATGCAAGTTGATTTTAAAGGCTGCGTTTCTATTATACAAGTTACTTGTATACATACAAGTTGAAAATTGGATGCAAGTTGATTTTAAAGGCTGCGTTTCCATTATACAAGTTACTTGTATACATACAAGTTGATAATTGCATGCAAGTTGAAAAAATCTGTATACTTAATATTATGTACACAAGTAACAAGTTTCAGGTAAGTATTTTCACTATGCCTTTATAACCTTCTTTTCCACTTTAGAGCATTTTTTTTTGGAATCAGTCAATTTTAATCTCTTTCATTTCCTTAATAATCCTTTCAGTGTATGGATTTGCATACAATTATAGATCATACAAAAGTGACACAGGCAAATTACAAGGCTGCCACGCACGCACGTAATTTGTTTTAATTAATTAATTATATTGACAGGTTTTATCCTATAACAAAACGCAGTTTTTCATTGGAACTATAACCTCAGTCTAAATTATAAATAAAACTGTCTTTTTTAAGGTGGTAAAATTATCAAATCTTCCATCTCTGGCTGGATGCCGGGACTGTCAATCTAGTTCTGACTAAATCCACCGTATACCTTCAAATTTTATTGTCCTCTAATTTTGTTACAGAGATGGATGAGATCCTAGATACGCTCCGCGATAGAAACCGCGAGCAAAAGCGAATTCTCTCTCTGGTCTCTAAAATTTGGAAACCAGGATAAGACACGTGAAAACCCTGGACTTTAGAGTCCGAAACCCGGATATGAGTCGAAGTGCGCACCGTGGCAACTGCATCGGAAGAGACGGTGAAGTGGGCGTGTGTCGCGGGCGGTTCAAGACTTTTTAAACCCGGACTATAAATAAAGGCCCCCGTGGACGCTCCTCAGGTGCCCTCAAAAAAGGATAAATCCGGGGAAACCCGGACAGATGGCAACCCTACACATAGGTAAAACTAGGTAAGAAATACGCTCTAGTTGACAAAACGCTCCGCCCCAGGAGTGACTGCTTTTGGCGTACAACATGCCCGAGGCCCATTAAGTACGCCAACAGTAGTCAAGTCACCCTCGCGTTTGGTTCCGAGCAGTAAGTTAGTTTAAGTTTTACAATGATGGGGTTTTTTTTTCAACTAGGGCGCGTATTACCTAGCCCTAAACATTTGTGTCTAGACAGTGTCGACTGTCGTTACACGCCATCAGTTTTCATTGGAGTTGTGATGTGAAGGGATATTTTACCATAAGATTTTATCGAGAGCACTTGAGCTGAGAGCTTCGACTTAGGAGCAGCTCTTAAATGTTATTTGTATACACAACACTTACTTAGAACCACTGATAACCTCTTCTAGATTCCGCATACAAGGTAAATTGCGCGCCACACGTCAGTGCATTCGCCAACACTCAAGTTCTTCTTGTGCTCAAACATTATACAACATTATTTTTTGTTTATGCGAAACCCGATACACCTGTCCAATATTTTTGTGTAAAGAATCTATGTACAAAATTTTAAAACTGTATCATAAAAAATCACAAAGTTATAAGCTTGTAAATTACCTGGTTGTCCGTTCAAAAACATGCTCATTTCGCGGTACACCCGCGTAAACCGCGCCTCCTGTGTTATACACTCGTGATAATAGTTTGGCAATAGGTACTAACCGTAAGGTGATTGTATTGTAATTAACTGGTAATAAAAATTAGTTAAAATAAAAAATATAACATGGTGTAAAGATTATTGGAATGGAATCAGTTACTGATTCTGAACAAACTATATTCAGGTTTCGCATATACTAAAAATAATGTTGTAGATTCGATTTGAGCATTACATAACAGTACTACCTCGGATGACTACCGAGCATTCGCCTATTAGTATAGATTTGATACAAGGTGCACATTGTGATTCTAGATTGTTCTCCCTCACCGAATCTGTAACGTTACATTACAGGTTACAGGTGAATGCTCGCGGTGAGGGAGCGCCTTAAAGACAAGTAAACAGGGACTTTGATATTAATTTGATGGGTAAAATTAGTTTCTCTTTTGTGCACTAAAAGCGTGTCTTTTACAATAAACGTCGTATACTTCAAGTAAGCGCTAAAGATACGTTATGGTAGCCATACACCATACTGCCTATTTGTCAATTCGGCATAAAACTGCCAATTTGCTCAAATAGAATTGAACGTGTATGGGGGTGGAATGCCAATTTGATGGCATGACATGCCAATTTTGATAGGTCATCAAATCGTTTTTGACACAACGTCAAATCGGCAGCAGTGATGCCATCTTAGCAACTTCATAGATAGTTAGCTAATTTTATAAAGGTGCTAGAAAAAAAGCTAAAAAATGTAACTTGTGGCTAAAATTTTTAGCTACTTTTCTACAGGGACGGTTAGGCCACGTTCACACGGCGATTATTTTCCCGTATACCGTACACGAGATTTTATCGAATAGAGTTGACCAGTTTTAGGACAACTTTGCACGGTACACGGTAAAATATTATATTTCTCAAACACGGGATTTTCCCGTATGAACGCCGTTTAAACTATTTTTAAGTTTTCATTTGTGAACTGTTATTACTGCTCTATTCGATAAAATCTTGTATACAGTATACGGGAAATAATCGCCATGTGAACGTGGCCATACCAGGAAAATGAGGCTTTTCGCACATGGATCGCATGTACACTCGTAAAAAAAAGAGTTATTCATTTTATTTTAAACCAAAATACGGTTGAAAACTTGAGAGGTGTCAAGGGACCACGAAAGCAAGTTAAAAAAAGGTTCATGCTATTTTCGACCTTATTGACATTTATGCAAACACCTGATTTTAATGAAGGAGCAATGTTAACGAATGAGAATGTGAGAAAAACAAACTAAATTTTAAATGTCGATAAGGTCGAAAATCGCTTGCACCAGTTTTTTTAACTTGCAATCCTTAAGCAAATGTTTTCCGACCTTTAAGCGATTTTCGACCTTATTGACAACAATGCAAACACCGGATTTTAATGAAGAAGCAATGTTAACGAATGAGAATGTGAGAAAAACAAACTAAATTTTTAATGTCGATAAGGTCGAAAATCGCTTGCACCACTTTTTTTAACTTACTATCCTTAAGCAAGTATTTTCCGACCTTCAAGCGATTTTCGACCTTATTGACAATGATGCAAACACCGGATTTTAATGAAGGAGCAATGTTAACGAATAAGAATGTGAGAAAAACAAACTAAATTTTTAATGTCGATAAGGTCGAAAATCGCTTGCACCACTTTTTTTAATCTAATTCGATAGTCTCATGATGAATAAAAAGGTGCTAGAAATTGTAGCTGTCGTCACCGAATAATAGCCAGATCTAGTTGCTGAGTTGGCATCACTGGTGCAGATTTGAAGTTGTGACAAATCTATCGTATCGATAGGCAGGATGGTGTATGGTGTATATGGACGAACTGCCGATTTGAAACAATTGCAAGCGTCAAATAAAAAACAATTGCAAATATCGATAGGCAGGATGGTGTATGCCTACTATTAAATGACATGGCCGGATTCTGCCCTCAAAACTCAATCCAAATTTTAAACTGTACATTAATAACAATTATATGAAAAAATCTTCTAAAATAAATAAAAAATAGTCGCAACAATTACGATTCTCTAAAACAGGCGAGGAAAATTCCTAAAAATTAAATGTTTTAAGGGTGATTTCCCTTTTGATTCATTGCTAGGAAGAGACAATTGCATCTACGTTTGGATACACGCATAAGACAATCAGTGTACCTATGTAAACTATGCTTGATGGTCATATTAAAATACCTATAAAACGACTGTTAGAATTGTACGTAAATGATTTTATCATTAGGATAATTTACCACTTTTCGAAAGGCGCGCGTCTTGACGCGACTAACGTACCACTTTATAAATCGATATATTTTTAAAAGTGCGTATCCAAATGTCCTAGACTTATTTTGACGTTTCTGCGTCAGTTGAACTTAACCGTAAAAACTGTAAAATCTTGCGTTGATCATTACACGTTTTACTGTGATCGTTACTGTGTTGGATTTTAGATGTTTTAACTCGCCTCCACGCTATCATTTATCAGACGTTTGTTTACGCTTCCAAAGTTAATAGTATTGTGCTGTGTAAAATGGACTTGTATATACGTACGATTTGGATTGTGACGGTCACCATGTCTGAATTGTATTGTGGTCACTTATCGAATGCGACGGTATAATGTTGTAACAGCTTTAATACCGCAGCTACAAAATACATTGTCTGAATGGTTATCTTTAGGAGAGGTACGTACCTAAATAGTAATTATAATAATTATTCATATTCTGCATTTTGATACACTTATAGAAATCAGTACATAATAATATTTTTTCATGAAATCTCACAATCAGGTTAGCGTGTGCTGGTATCTGAGATTGCACCCTAATTATGACCAAGTATAATTAACCACGTTTATTACACTACCTGTATTAAGTATATCTTCCATTTACTCTTAAAATGTCCATGTTACAGGATCGGAGAGCAAATCTGCAAGTATATTCATCCCTGCTGGATACGAGCTAATTGATAATGATTAAATATACTTAAACAAGATGCCGAACTATAGAAATGTGGACCTGCATTGCCTGAAACACTTCCAATTCTAACAGCTGCTACTCCCCTGCTATCGCTTATGATCCACCACTACCGCTGCCAGATGATAAATCTGCTAGAGCACTCAATTATCTAATTAATTAATAAAAATACAAATATCATTTTAGTGTTTTATTGTCTGTTTTTGCGTGTGTTTTGGCGATGTGAAACTTTTAAAGAGAGTCTAACAAAAATAGTTAACTGAACATTAAGACGCGGCCTTACCGCAGTGCACGGAGAGGCTACGCACGTGTAAGAAAGCTACGCTTTGTAAGAAAATGTATGTGGTTGTGTCCAGTGCAACCCACGGAGAAGCTACGCACGAATTGACGTCATTGATACACGCGTGGCTTGCTCGAATAGGCGGTTACATAGCTCAACGTTGTCGACTTGGGTCTACGTTTCCACTGGAGTACACGAATATGACCCACGACTATCGCAGCTCGATTATCGCAGGGCGGTTTTGCAGTGGTACGTTCGTAGGCTCTCCGTGCGCCGTACCACGATATAGATAGTCGTGTGTACTCCAGTGGAAACCTACCGCGTTCCCGTTATCCACGTTGTCAACTAAATTAATACACGCAGCTTAAATGCGTGTATTAAAAACTCTATAATAGCAATTTGTCATATGCATTCCTTTTGCCATTTGATTCGGAAAGGTTGTCGACTTTGTTTATATACATCAAGTTAAATAAGCTTCTGAAGTTATAAACCTCACGCATTACTGAAGGAACAGGGTCGATTTTTAGACAGTAAGGCCGAGATAAGTCGTATATAAGCAACGGCTAAGCTAAAGTCAGTGCTTTTTTTTTTTTTTTTTTTTTTTTTTTTTTTTAGGTGGTAAAATCATCAAATGAGTCCTCCCGCCCTGGGTGGGGCGGAAGGGACTGTCAGACTCTTACTGACTAAAATCCACCCGTGTTCCTTCCTATGCCCTTTATGTTCCGGGGCCACGGTATCCTGGGTTAAGAAAAAACCCGCGACCCCAGCAGGCATTTGGCGCGAAACACGACGCGCCACCGACCCGGGCTTGGTCCTTGGTCGGACGGCGAGCTACCCATCACTCACCGTCCGCAAGCCCGCTCCGCCGCTGTGCCCTCTGCTGATCAGAGGGACACGCGTTGGAGCATCCACACGACAGGCTATTTGCATACGGGCAAAGAGACCACTTGGGCACACAGTGCCCAAGGAAGAGTTTTTGCCCGCATCCCAGGGTGCACCGGCCCGAAAAACTGGTCTTCCCCCTGGACGTATCCGAGAGGGAACTCCAGTCCACGGGCGCACGTGGAGGTTTCCTGTCATAGCACCCCAAGCTAAAGTCAGTGCTTAGCAACATTCTAAGCATCCGTTTCGTAAGTATAATCAGACCAGTTCTTTAGTATTTACTTTCGATGAAAGTCAATCTAATATTACACCAATACTTTGCGTAACCACAGCATCGAAATTCGAGCATAAAACTCTGCCAGTCCCTGATGCTTCGCCCAGGACAGGAGAACTCATTTGATGATTTAACCAAACAACAAAATATACGACAAAGTAAATGTACAGATTCTTGGTTCATCTAAAGTGTTGAATATTGAACTAATGATATTATGAATCAATGTTATTCCCATTCGTTGGTTATCTGAAATGTTGACATTTTAAACCATTATAGCCATACTACGAAAACTTAAACATCTGTTGAACACTTGTCTAAAAAATAAATATTTAAAAAAAACAAAAAACCCGACTGCGTAAAAAAACTAAAAAGAAAGAAACAAGCCCAGTAGTTTAGAATTCACTCATTCACACTCACAGTCGGGGCCCATTCAAATTATACGAATCAAATCTTCCCAAGAGGGGACTGTGAGTGTGAATGAGTGAATTCGAAACTACTGGGCTTTTCTTTTTAGTTTTTTTACGCAGTCGGGATTTTTGTTTTTTTTAAATATTTACTTTATTTTACTAGTTTTAGTTCTTCTTAGCATTTGTCAGTCCAAATTAAATTGAAACATATAATTATATATTTTGCTAAATAATTTTTAAAATCTTTTAATTTGATACCCCACTTGATAGAATGTGGGAGATTTAAAATATATATTTTTAGTTCGGAACCCTTTGCACACGAGTTCTACTCGCACTTGGTCAGTTTTAGGTACCCAGTGACACTCTCACGTTTAAGACGAATCTAACGACACCTCTCAAGTTAAAATCCATCAAGCCGTTTAGGCTGCAGAGTAACACACAGAAACATACATACATACACTCGAAAAACATAACCCTCCTGGCGCAGTCGGGTAAAAAAGTGTGACTGCATAGCGGACCTTATTTCAACGTCATAATCTGACATTTTTTTTGACAACTGTTCAACAGACGTTGAAAAGTTTTTGTGGTAGATACCACGGTTGATGTTTTAAGCCAACGCGTTATTCTGATTATTTGACAAATTGAACTGTGGATTATTATTTATGTGGTGTTGATATTTTGCTTGTTAATGTTTTGGTTTTTGAAGTTGAATTTCACAACCCGGTGGGGTTAATATATCTGTGTGGGTAAAAATCCGCAGTATTGAACAAAAAAAAAAAAAAAAAAAACTCAAACCGACCAAAAATGTGAGTGTCAGCTTGTGTGTCGTTTTGAAAAACGGAAGTAGAACTTCACGTGGTATATTCAAACGCAGCCAGTTAGATACATCGAAAACCGTTTCCGTCAGCAGTAAGCTTTACTTTACTTTTCAATTCAATTTAATGGGTGCCATGAGAACTATGTATGATTGATATTCTTGGAGGGTTTTTTTTGGGCCGTCTGCTTTCTAATGAAAAATCTCCTTTTTGAAAATATGTTTCTCCTGTGAAGATAATGTTGTTTTGAGAAATTTTATGAATAACACCCCAATGCACACTATGAATTTGAGGTGTATACTGTATAGTCCTCCGAATAAATAAAGTACGTTGCCTTGAATCCCGCTGCGAAATTAACCTGAACACGTAGCATGGTAAAGATGGGTTGTGGGGAAAAGACAAAATGACAGACCATAGAGATTTTTTTACTATTTTAAGCATGGCCATGTTTAAAATATAGAAAAAAAACCGGCCAAGTGCGTGTCGGGCCACGCACAGTGTAGGGTTCCGTAGTTGCCCATCAAAATACTTATGCGAACAAACTAAACTGATTCGCTGAATTTAATTTAAAAAAGAAGAATTTTCAAAATCGGTCCAGGAGTCTTTGAGAAATCGGAGAAAATACATAAGAAAAAAGATTACAACGAATTTAGAACCTCCTCCTTTTTTTGAATTTAGTTAAAAATAGTTGACGATAAAAACCTACCTATCCCCAAAAAACATACCTATAAAAGCTGTAAAAATAAAGTTGATAAACTTACATTTGCAGTTGTCTCCGTTACATTTTGTTTAAGAAAATATGATATCTAAGTACATTTTATAAGTTGGTCGACTATTACTCGTAAAGTTGTAAAGCCTACTTAGTCATGATAATTTTCTTTTAAACTTCGTTATATATACTACTATTGTGAATTCTTTCACACCCCCAAACATAACCGTTTAGCTGGTAGAGGGGGGGGGACACTCGAATCGAGCAAAATTTAGCACTTTAAAGCTTAATATTTCACAAACGAATTTTTTTATCAAAAAATTGTTAATGGAAACTATCATTATTTTTTAAAGACCTATTTAATGATACCCCACACTAAGAGGTACGCGAGAAAAAAAAAAAAAGCTTTACGTGTAAGTACTGGAGGTACCCTAAAAAAAATATTTTACGAGATTTTATTTTACCACTTTTTCGGCACAACAAATCCGTATATTTACACCAAAATACAGCTCTCAAGTACTGTGCGTCTCTGAGCTAAACTGCGGACAGACGGACGGACGGACGGACGGACGGACGGACATGGCGAAACTATAAGGGTTCCTTGTTGACAACGGAACCCTAAAAAATGCTATTCTTTAATGGTGTACAGAATAATTGAGATCATGTCATAGTCGTGCTAAAAAGCAATCAATAGTTTACCGAAATAAAGTTGAAATCTTGGTAGAAAAGAGATAGAATTTGGTCATACTACGCGTACTGAAAAGAATAGCAGAAGAGATTTATTGGTACTTACAAAATACGACGGAATGCAGAGTATAGGTGGTAATACAAAGCTCAGCATTATAGCGATAGTGCATCTTCGATCCGTGCATAGTGTTGGACTGTATGTTGGATACCTGTGGACAAACAAGGACAAGTAATAATGAATGAATTTCAAGAAACGTTTCTGATGAGGTGAGATAGTAAAACCACATATCGCGATTTACTTAAGAGCGCTTATTCTGAAAGTTGGCAACGTCACATGGCTTTTTTTTTTTACGTGGCAAAATCATCAAATGAGTCCTCCCACCCCGGGCACGGCGGGAGGGACTGTCAGACTCGTACTGACTAAAATCCACGGTATCCCTCGGCAGCCCCTCATGTGCCGGAGTCGCGGTATACGTATGTCCCGCAACCCCGGCAGGACTGTGGCCCTCTATAGGGGGGTCCCCTGTCATTATGCTGACGCTCCTCTTGCCTGCCCGGCGGCAGGGTTAGTGCAGAGGGCACAACCACTGTGCCCTCTGCTAAACAGAGGGACACGTGGTGGAGCGGTGTGACGGGACATTGGCATACGGGCAAGGAAACCCCTTACGGGGAGTTCTTGCCCGTACCCCGGGGCGCTCCGTCCCGAGAAACTGGGCTTCCCCCCGGACGTATCCGGAAAGGAACTTCCAGTCCTCGGGACAGAACCATATTTCTTATTTCCATACAGTAACATAGCCAAATTAATTAAAACTTGTAATTATTTGACAGTTATTAGCGACGTTGCCAACATTCTGGTTATGCGCCCTTAATATTATTCGCTATCGTGGGAATTGTAAAATCGCTTGCAGCGCGCGATTTGGCAGATTCGCAATAACTCGGGACTCTAGAGAACTTGTCGCATACGTTACATTACACGTGAATGCTCGTGGTGAAGGAGCGCACCTTTACATTTACATCTCACGTTCATGCCTTTGGACGTGATAAAGCCGCTGGGGCACAAATAAAACAGGACAGTTGATGGGTGGCGCCGCGCCGCGCGTAATTTGTCGACTTTTCACAATTTTGTGAGCGCCAAGAAAAATCTTCTAACATTTATTTATCCTCTACAGATAACACTGCGGTCGTCTTTAAATATTCATTCACTTGTGTAGTTTTGTAAAGAAAATGGCGTGCCTGATGTATGCAAACTTAATATCATATTTTTTTGAGGTATATAATGTATTCATCTCGTATATATATATGTACGATTTGACGCATCACACCTAAATATTTTATTTCGTCTTGTCTTAAAATTTCTTATTTTCTTTTGAACCATTTTACAGGTTATACACACTCAAAAAAAGTTTGCGAAGAAATACTGGGCATTTATCTACTACATTTACTCGCCATTTATCTATGTAATAAAACCAAAAAAGGATTCAGTTTCAGTACCTAATAAACACCAAGGTCTACAAAATCGTACGTCGCAAAAAATTCAAATGAGAACCATTAATTTAGATCGTCCCAAAGCACTGTAATAAATCATATTTTTCACAGCAAACGCTCGTAATTTACAACTTTAAATTAAACAAAATCAGATTTCAGCTTTCAGGGTTTTGTATGTTAAATTCTGACGTAGTATCTAACCATACGTTTATGTACAATGTGGTTTGTGGCGAACTTGTGTGGTAAAATAAAATGGTTTACCTAAAACATTTATTTATTTCACAAACATTGTATACGGATAATGCTGAAGATTGTTTGTTTGGTCGTACGCGCTTATCGCAGAAACTACTGGTCCGAACCAAAAAAATCTTTTAGTGTTGGATACTTCATTTATCGAAGAATATAGGCCATAAATCAACACGCTACGGCCAATAGAAGTCGAGCTGAAGGGGTGAATCCACGGGCAACAGGCTTTTGCCAACAGCGAGTTTCATAGTATTGTAGATATTGCAGACAAAATTAATAATAGTTTAAGAGTTACTTTTGAAAAAAAGGAAACCTACAAACCTAGTTTTTTACTGTGTTAGAAGCATTCTATAAAATCATTGAGATAGGATAACATTTATGGGTAGGAAAACGTTTTCTCTTTTAGTATGGACGAGTGCTCGGTAGACGATCGTCTTAACATCCATTTTACTATTACAATTGCGACAATTTTTAAAGTAAACAATGCTTATATTGAAAAAAAAAATAAGCCTCTTTAAGTATTCAGTGGAAGACCCAATTAAAAAAATTGAATAAGGCCAAGTTCATGAGTCAGCTTAAATGTCTCGTACTGAAGAATTCGATCTAAATACCAAAGTTATTGTGGTTAAAGGTCAACGCACACGTATTCGTTGTGTGCGCGATGACAGCGCCTCCTAGCGAACACATTATTTTGGGACTTGATATCTGTCAATTCATGGCAGTTAGATGGTTTGAAAAATATCTTCAGTTTGCTTTGCATTAAGAAATAATTAAAACCAGATGAAAATACTTAAAAAAGGTTTAGGTATTTATTAAACTTAATACACTTGAAATTCCCGAGGATCCCGAGTTTTTCACATCTCGGCCATATTGCGCGCTGCGCTGGCATGACAGGCACTGTAAGTGCCCCCAGCACAAATCTAGGCTTCATGTCAACTTTGATTGAGAAATTCCTGACGTGGAAAAATCTAATAAAGCTTTAATCGACCTTAAAACCCCTAACTCAACAACCATTCGAAAAATCTTAAAATGCGACTCCAAAAGAACTCAGTTTGCACCCTAGTTGTCTGGCTTTAAATTGTATAATAATACTAGTATTTGCGCGTTGCGCGAGCTGCAAGCAGCTCGCGGGGTCGTGTTTTGAAAAGTATTTCTTACTTAGAATTTTTTGCAGTCGCCATTTTAGATTTTGATTTTGACCTTACTATCGGCTTTAGCATCCTCGAAAACTATTAAAACGACTCCCACGATGAACAATTCAAAAATAATCGCAGCCGCCATCTTAGATTCTGATTTAGACTTCACTATCGGCTTAAGCACCCTCGAAAATCATGAAAACGAAATCCAATATAAAAAATATGATTTTTTGAAGTCGCCATCTTGGATTATGATTTTGACCTCACTACCGGCTTTAGCATCCTCGAAAACCATGAAAACGACTCCCATGATGAACAATTCAAAAATTATCGCAGCCGCCATCTTGGATTTTGATTTTAACCTTACCGTCGGCATTAGCATCCTCGAAAACCATGAAAACGACTCCCAGGATGATTTATACGAAAATATCGCAGCCACCATCTTGGATTTTGATTTTGACCTCGCTATCAGCTTTATATTATCATCAGCCTATTGCCGTCCACTACTGGACGTAAGCCTTCCCCAAAGAGCGCGAACCATCCCGGTTTTGGGCAGGCCGCATCCATCCACTGCCAGCCACCTTCTTTAAATCATCGACCCATCTTGCAGCAGGGCGTCCTACACTACGTTTGCCCATTCGCGGTCTCCACTCAAGCACATGTTTGCTCCATCTGCCGTTTGTCCGTCTACAGACGTGCCATTTTGTTCTACATTTGGTTCTCTGGCGAATGACTTCATTACGAATTCTATCTACCAGAGAAACCCCGAGCATTGCTCTTTCCATTGCACGCTGAGCAACCTTAAATTTGTGGACCAGGCCGATGGTAAGTGATCACGTTTCGGCTCCGTAAGTCATTACGGGTTGGACACGCTGGTTGTAAACCCTGGTTTTAAGGGATTGTGGGATCGATTGATTCAAAGATATGACGTAGCTTCCCGAATACCACCCAGCCCAAGCGTATTCTTCTAGCTGCCTCCTCAAAGTTGTGCCTGCCCAGTTGTACACTTTGGCCTAGATAAATGTATTCTTGCACAACCTCGACGGCAGCATCATTCACGATTACAGGTCTCGTGGTGACGTGACTATTAAACATGACTTTAGTTTGGTTCAGCCAGATTCATTCCGAGACCCACACGCCTTGAAGAATCGCTCAAGCTGTTCTGACGGCTGACTTCAGCTAGAATCTCTGGCTTTGAGGTGACGGAGGTACCTTGTGACGTTCTGGTCTTTGTCAGGCGACAGCGGGAGGTATTGGGCTTGGCAAATACCTTCGAGCCTTTATTCCGAGCTAAAGCTTGCTCTATAATTCGGTTATTTGCACTCCGATTATCGCGTATGAACTGCTTTTTGACCTCCCCGTTAAGAACCTGACTCTCAGCCTGTGTAGCTTTGTGAGTTCTTGTCGTTTCCTCATCAGTGCCAGAGTCTCGCTGGTAATTAAGTTCCGGCTTACGTCTATTCCTGATCGGTCGAAAAAGTTTACAGCCCACCTCGCAGACAACACGCAGCAGGCCTTCGGTGACGTCGTTTATGCCCTCCTGGATTTTAAACCTCACTATCGGCTTTAGCATCCTCGAAAACCATGAAAACGACTCCCATGATGAACAATTCGAAAATTATCGCAGCCGCCATCTAGCATTCCCGTTTTGACCTTGCCATCAGTTTAACATCCTCGAAAACCATGAAAACTACACCCATGATGAAAACAAAAACTATCCAAGACAAAAAGAATTTTTCAATTCCAAAACAAACTTGTCAGTTTAGATAAAAATATGATTTTTCAAAATATTATTGTGTTAGGTACGCGCTTACCGCCCCTCGAACACTGTATGCGATCATAGGATTTGGATTTTAACCTCACTATCGGCTTAAGCATCCTCGAAAACCATGAAAACGACTCCCATGATGAAAAATTCTAAAATTATCGCAGCCGCCATCTTGGATTCTCATTTTAACCTCACTATCGGCTTTAGCATTCTCGAAAACCATGAAAACGATTCCCATGATGAACAATTCGAAAATTATAGCAGCCACCATTTTGGATTTTGATTTGGACTTCACTATTGGCTTAAGCACCCTCGAAAACCCTGGAAACCACTCCCATGATGAACAATTCGAAAAATATCGCAGCCGCCATCTTGGATTTTCATCAAGACTTCACTACCGGTTTTAGCACCCTCGAAAACCCTGAAAACGACATCCATGATGAACATTTTGAAAATTATCGCAGCCGCCATCTTTGATTTTGAACTCACTATCGGCTTAAGCATCCTCGTAAACCATGAAAACGACTCCCATGATGAACACTTCGAATATGATCACAGCCGCCATCTTAGATTTAGATTTTGACCCCACTATCGGCTTTAACATAGGTATTCGAAAACCACGAAAACGACATCCATGATGAAAAATTCAATAATTGTCGCAGTCGCCATCTTGGACTTTGATTTTGACCTCACTATCGGCTTTTAGCATCCTTGAAATCATTAAAGCAACTCCCATGATGAACATTTCAAAATTTATCGCAGCCGCCATCTTGGATTTTAATATTGACGGCACTTTCGGCTTTGGCATACCCGAAAACCATGAAAACGACATCCATGATGATATCTTTGAATTTTTTGCTGTAGCAATCTTGGATTTTGATTTTGACCTCACTATCGGCTTTAGCATCCTCGAAAACCATGAAAACGACTCCCATGATGAACAATTCGAAAATGATCGCAGTCGTCATCTTGGATTTTGATTTTGACTTCACTATCAGCTTTATTACCCTCGAAAACCATGAAAACGAAATCCATGATGATATCTTTGAATTTTTTGCTGTCGCCATCTTGGATTTTAATTTTGACCCCACCATCGGCTTTAGCATAGGTACCCGAAAACCATGAAAACGACATCCATGATGAAAAATTCGAAAATTGTCGCAGCCGCCATCTTGGATTTGGATTTCGACCACGATATCGGCTTTAGCATCCTCGAAAACCATGAAAACGACTCCCATGATGACATTTTGAAAATAATCGCATCCGCCATCTTAGATTTTGATTTTAACTTCACTATCATCTTTATTACCCTCGAAAACCATGAAAACGACATCCATGATGATATCTTTGAATTTTTTGCTGTCGCCATTTTTGATTTTGATTTTGACCTCACTATCGGCTTTAGCATCCTCGAAAACCATGAAAACGACTCCCATGATGAACAATTCGAAAATGATCGCAGTCGCCATCTTGGATTTTGATTTTGACTTCACTATCAGCTTTTTACCCTCGAAAACCATGAAAACGACATCCATGATGATATCTTTGAATTTTTTGCTGTCGCCATCTTTGATTTTGATTTTGATTTTGACCTCACTATCAGCTTTAGCATCCTCGAAAACCATGAAAACGACTCCCATGATGAACAATTCGAAAATTATCGCAGCCGCCATCTTGGATTTTGATTTTGACTTCACTATCATCTTTATTACCCTCGAAAACCAGGAAAACGACATCCATGATGATATCTTTGAATTTTTTGGTGTCGCCATCTTGGATTTTGATTTTGACCTCACCATCAACTTTAGCATCCCCGAAAACCATGACAATGACTCCCATGATGAACAATTCGAAAATGATCGCAGCCGCCATCTTGGATTTTGATTTTGACTTCACTATCATCTTTATTACCCTCGAAAACCATGAAAACGACATCCATGATGATATCTTTGAATTTTTTGCTGTCGCCATCTTTGATTTTGATTTTGACCTCACTATCGGCTTTAGCATCCTCGAAAACCATGAAAACGACTCCCATGATGAACAATTCGAAAATGATCACAGCCGCCATCTTGGATTTTGATTTTGACTTCACTATCATCTTTATTACCCTCGAAAACCATGAAAACGGCATCCATGATGATATCTTTGAATTTTTTGCTGTCGCCATTTTTGATTTTGACCTCACTATCGGCTTTAGCACCCTCGAAAACCATGAAAACGACTCCCAGGATGAACATTTCGAAAATTATCGCAGCCGCCATCTTGGATTTTGATTTTAACCACGCTATCGTCTAAAGCATCCTCGAAAACCATGAAAACGACTCCCATGTTGAACATTTTGAAAATGATTGCATCCGCCAACTTAGATTTTGATTTTGATCCCACCATCGGCTTTAGCATACCCGAAAACCATGAAAACGACATCCATGATGAAAAAATCGAAAATTGTCGCAGCCGCCATCTTGGATTTGGATTTTGACCTTACTATCGGCTTTAGCATCTTCGAAAACCATGAAAACGACTCCCATGATAAAATTGATGAACAGTTCGAAAATTATAGCAGCCGCCATCTTGGATTCTTTTTGATTTTGAAAAATGATTTTGACATACTCTGGGCCCCAAGAGAAAATAAAGGAAATAGATCCACTTAAAGGGAGGAGAAAGGGGTGAAGAGGGGAGATTTTGAAAAAAATGTTTTTTCCTTTTCCGATCCTCCTATATACGAATCCGTAAAAAAACACCAAACACACCTCCTAGTTTCTGAGATACGATAGGGAAGGGGGAGGGGGTAGGCCAAAAAGCGAAGGCTTGGTACTTTTGCCCTACTTATGAGAGTTATTTGTAAGTTTGCTTGTCGTCACCCGCGAGTTACGCTTCACCCGCTCCACCTTCGTTACGCTACGGAGGTCGCCGGCTCGCTACGCTCGCCACCTCCCCCCTTCGCTCAACTCGGTCTCGCAGGTTCGCTCCACTCAGGACCTACCTACCACCGGAAAGCTATCGTGACCTCATTCCTACGCTTCGCTTTGCCGCTACATAGTTTTTCCGATATACGATGCCCTGGGGGATGGATGAAGAGGCGGAAATGGGGGAGTTTAGAAAAATCATTTTGACCAATTCCGGGTACCTTGATGTGAATCTGAAAAAAAAAATGTCCCAAGTCTCTTCTGAGATCCGCCTTAAGGGGGGGAAAGGGTCAAGAGGGGCAACTTTGAAAAAATGGGTTTTTCTTTTCCGAGCCTTCTCTATAAGAATCCGTAAAAAAATAAAACCTGGGTTTCTTACTTTCTGAGATACGATTTGGAGGGGGGGGAGACGCCAAAAAGGGGAAGCTTGGTACTTTCGCCCTACTCATGAGAGTTACTTGTAAGTTTGCTTGTCGTCACCCCTGAGTTACGCTTCACCCACTCAACCTTCGTTACGCTACGGAGGTCGCCGGCTCGCTTCGCTCGCCCCTCCCGCCTTCGCTTCGGTCTCGCAGATTCGCTCCACTCAGAACCTACCTACCACCGGAAAGGTATCGTGACCTTTTCCCTACGCTACCTAGTTAGTAGCTAGTTTCCGAGATACGATGGAGAGAGGGGTGAAGGGGGGGAATAGGGTGAATTTTGAAAAATGATTTTGACATACTCTGGGCCCCTTGATACGAATCTGAAAAAAGAAAATGTTCCAAATCTCTTCTGAGATCCGCCTGAAGGGGGGAGAAGGGAGCCAAGGGGAGGGGACTTTGAAAAATGGTTTTTACTTTACCGAGCCTCCTCTATACGAATCCATAAAAAAACAAAACACGGGTCTCATAGTTTCTGAGATACTATTGGGAGGGGGGGGGGGGGGGAGCGAAAAGGGGAGGCTTGGTACTTTTGCTCTACTAATGAGAGTTACTTGTAAGTTTGCTTGTCGTCACCCCTGAGTTACGCTTCACCCACTTAACCTTCGTTTCGCTAAGGACCTACCTACCACCGGAAAGCTATCGTGACCACATCCCTACGCTTCGCTTTACCGCTATGGGGTGAGGGGTAAGCCTGCCGGGGTAGCGGGATTATTCCCTTACCGTAACCCCGGAACGTAACAGGCTATGAAGGACACCGTGGATTTTAGTCAGTAGAAGTCTGACAGTCCCTCCCGCCCTGCCCGGGGTTGGAGGACTCATTTGATGATTTTAACACGCTAAAAAAAAAAAAAAAAAAAATGGGGTGAGGGGTGAAGAGGGGGAGAGGGGTGAGTTTCGAAAAATGATTTTTACATACTCTGGACCTCTTGACACGAAGCTGAAAAAAAAATAATGTCAAGTCTCTTTTGAGATCCGCCTAAAGGGGGGGGAGGGGGGGCAAGAGGGGACTTTGAAAATGGTTTTTGCTATTTCGAGCCTCCTCCATACGAATCCGCAAACAAACAAAACGTGGGTCTCTTAGTTTCCGAGATACGACGGGGGGAGGGGTAAAGGGGGGGAGTGGGGTGAGTTTTGAAAAAATGTTTTTTCCTTTTCCGATCCTCCTATATACGAATCCGTAAAAAAACACCAAACACACCTCCTAGTTTCTGAGATACGATAGGGAAGGGGGAGGGGGGAGGCCAAAAAGCGGAGGCTTGGTACTTTTGCCCTACTTATGAGAGTTATTTGTAAGTTTGCTTGTCGTCACCCGCGACCTACCTACCTACCACCGGAAAGCTATCGTGACCTTATCCCTACGCTACGCTGCGCTTCGCTTTACCGCTATGGGGGGAGGGGTGAAGAGGGGGAGATGGCCAGTTTTGAAAAATGATTTTGACCAACTCTGCGTTCCTTGATATGAATCTGAAAAAAAATGTTCCAAGTCTGTTAACTTCCGAGATCGTTTCCGAGATACGATGGAGGGAGGGTGAAGGGGGGGAATAGGGTGAATTTTGAAAAATGATTTTGACATACTCTGGGCCCCTTGATGTGAATCTGAAAAAAAAAATGTTCCAAGTTGTTTTTGAGATCCGCCTAAAGGGGGGGGGGGGGAGGGGGGAGGGGGGCAAGGGGGAACTTTGAAAATGATTTTTACTATTTCGAACCTCCTCTATACGAATCCGTAAACAAACAGAACACGGGTCTCTTAGTTTCCGAGATACGACGGGGGGAGCGGTGAAGGGGGGGAGAGGAGAGAGTTTTGAAAAATGATTTTGACCAACTATGGGGCCCTTGACATGAACCTGAAAAAAAAACTGTTGCAAGTCTGTTAACTTCCGAGATCCTCCTAAAGGGGGGAGTAGGGGAAAAGGGGAGGGGGGACTCTAAAAAATGATTTTTACGTTTCCGAGGCCCCTCTATACGAATCCGTAAAAAAACAAAACATGGGTCTCTTAGTTTCCGAGATACGATGGGGAGGGGGGAGAGGGGGGGCGAAAAGGGGAGGTTTGGGATTTTTCCCATACTCACGAGAGTGGCTTGTATACGAATCTGTCAAAATATACCCACCTCCCCCTTCACCATCTGGGAGAACAATTCTGTCAGTCAGTCAGTGAGTGGTAATCGAGCTTTATATAATATAATAATTCGATCTTTTATCATCAATTCAAGAAATACACCCAATTACCAACCCCAATACCAAAAACTTTTTGAAAAAAAGGGAACCGACTTCAAAACCAAACAAAACACAAAAAAAATATAAAATAACTTTTCTTTCGGAAGTCGGTGGCTTTGTTTTTATTTCATTGACATAATTATGGCCACCGACTTCCGAAAGAAAAGTTATTTTATAGTTTTTAGGGTTCCGTAGTCAACAAGGAACCCTTATAGTTTCGCCATGTCCGTCCGTCCGTCCGTCCGTCCGTCCGTCCGTCCGTCCGTCCGTCCGTCCGCAGTTTAGCTCAGAGACGCACAGTACTAGAGAGCTGTAATTTGGTGTTAATATACGGATTTGTTGTGCCGAAAAAGTGGTAAAATAAAATCTCGTAAAATATTTTTTTTTAGGGTACCTCCAGTACTTGCACGTAAAGTGAGGATTTTTTTTTCTCGCGTACCCCTTAGTGTGGGGTATCATTAAATAGGCCTTTAAAAAATAATGATAGTTTCCATTAACAATTTTTTGATAAAAAAATTCGTTTGTGAAATATTAAGCTTTAAAGTGCTAAATTTTGCTTGATTCGAGTGTCCCCCCCCCTCTACCAGCTAAACAGTTATGTTTGGGGGTGTGAAAACATTCACAATAGTAGTATATATAACGAAGTTTAAAAGAAAATTATCACGACTAAGTAGGCTTTACAACTTTACGAGTAATAGTCGACCAACTTATAAAATGTACTTGGATATCTATTTTCTTAAACAAAATGTATCGGAGACAACTGCAAATGTAAGTTTGTCAACTTTATTTTAACAGCTTTTATAGGTATGTTTTTTGGGGATAGGTAGGTTTTTATCATCAACTATTTTTAACTAAATTCAAAAAAAGGAGGAGGTTCTAAATTCGTTGTAATCTTTTTCTTATGTATTTTCCCCGATTTCTCAAAGACTCTTGGACCGATTTTGAAAATTCTTCTTTTTAAAATTAAATTCAGCGAATCAGTTTAGTTAGTTCGCATAAGTATTTTGATGGGCAACTACGGAATCCTACACTGTGCGTGGCCCGACACGCACTTGGCCGGTTTTTTGTGTTTTGTTTGGTTTTAAAGACGGTTTCCTTTTTTTCAAAAAGTTTTTTATTTTTGCGTTTTTTCAGTTGAAATAATCAACAAAAATCTTGATAAAATCTTTGAAAATCGACAATCCTACTTATTAAGCAAAACGGATCTATGTGAGCAAATTCACGAGAAATCCATTATTGTTATATACTTGAACCTTCTCCAGAATGTAATGAACACTTTCCTGAAAACTGCATCAAAATCCGTTCAGCCAAACGCGAGATATTCGCTGACAAACATACATACATACAGGTCGAACTGAGAACCTACTTTTTTTTGAAGTCGGTTAAAAATGTTTATTCAACTTAAGCAAGCTTGGCCGGTTTTTTGTGTTTTGTTTGGTTTTGAAGACGGTTTCCTTTTTTTCAAAAAGTTTTTTATTTTTGCGTTTTTTCAGTTGAAATAATCAACAAAAATCTTGATAAAATCTTTGAAAATCGACAATCCTACTTATTAAGCAAAACGGATCTATGTGAGCAAATTCACGAGAAATCCATTATTGTTATATACTTGAACCTTCTCCAGAATGTAATGAACACTTTCCTGAAAACTGCATCAAAATCCGTTCAGCCAAACGCGAGATAATCGCTGACAAACATACATACATACAGGTCGAACTGAGAACCTACTTTTTTTTTGAAGTCGGTTAAAAATGTTTATTCAACTTAAGCAAGTGGGCAGAAATCTTCATACAGCAGGTGCTGCAGGACGATTGAAGCCTTCGGGGCGGGCCTAGAAAGATGTGATGAGACGATCTGGACGCGTATCGGATCAGAGCTCCTGGCAGATATTGTGAGCCATTTCCCAGCAGTGTGAGAGCATTTACTAAAGAAACAAGTGTGCGTTGACCTCTACGATTAACCTGTAAATAGAACTTGAAGTAGATAGAACGTTTTAACTTTATTAAGTACTTTGTTTTCTTGGAAACACACTCGATAGTGTGTATCTCTTTGAACATCAGTGCAAGGAAAGTTGAGTAATGAGAAAACTACACTTTATGTTCACTGTTCTTATCATCACACCCATTTTCCTTCGAAGGGCAGCCAGGTGTGTTATATAGCCTGTTGTTAGATAGGTATTTATTAGGTTTATTCCGTGTTCAATTCTTAAGATTTTTTACCCTCTTCCGCGTTCGACGCGTTCCCGCGTTCCCTTAAACGTTTCCACAATCAACCCCTGAGGGTTGAACGTGGAACTCAGAACATTGGTAATCTTTTCTTTGTCCAGTGACATTCAATTATTAGTGAAAACAAAAGTGTTTATATAATACTGGTTATAATTACGTACAAAACGTACGAAAGTAGCCTGGTTTAGGACGTATTATTGAATCATCATAATTATTAGTACTTCCACCTTTGGTCGAGCGTCAGGCACGTTTATCTTTGTATATTGATTACACAAAAAATAAAAATAAAAGATCCAAAAAATACCTGCCCATTATTTTTCATCAAAACTGTAACTAAATGGCTTTGTTATTTATTGTTGTCATCAACATGTCTACTTCAGGACACGTTTCTATGACAATTCGGAATAAAAGGCTTATTATAATACTAGTGTTTGTTTCCCATGGAGGCCAGGGAGGCCTATCTGAACATAATTATGATAGATTAAAATATAAAAATATAGCAAATTAAAGATTTATTAAGATATTGGAGTCTCGAATTGAAACTTTCTTCATGAAGCTACTTGTAATTATTCGTTATACTCGTATTATTTGTTTTGGACGTAAACTCTGTTAGAACAACGTACACAATATGTAAATGTTTTACTGAACTGAATACGTAATTCACCGTAAAACAAATAAAGGTGTTCGCAAGTGATGTAAATAATTAATCTAAAAAAGTAAATTTCTTTTACAGAGGGCCTAGGTTAAGTGAGATAGTGAGTTTGGAAATGTATGTGATTACAAAACGACACCGTCGGTCCGCGCGGACGAGCGGAGGGGGCAAAGTAAAGGTAAATACACATGCCTTATACTAGCAGGCTAAAAGAGCATGCTTATGAGGATACTTCATTCGAACATGGTTATGAATAGTTTATATTTAAATTAGCATGCTCATTATTAGCAAATGGTTTCGATACACATGCTACTAAGTAGCATTTGCTTAAAAGTAGCATGCTCTCGTGCGCATGCTAGTTTAAAGCATGTGTATCAGTACCTTAAATGCAATTGACACTGACGGTTTTACACGCGGATAGGCGATCCGCGTGTAATATCGGCACGCCCACCGGCCGGTGTGGTGTTGTGCACAAAGAATTTCATTATAGGTGAGGGTTTTCTTTGTAATCAGTTACAGCAACATTAACATTTTAATACACTTCAACTTAATTATAATTATTACCAGCTAAAATTATCAAGGGTGCAAATTGTAAAGCAAATTGTTTGGTTGAAAATACCATCGCTCGAAAATCACTACTGTCAATCACTACCGTAAATTCAATTTATTTTCTAAAGTAAGCGATCAAACATGTAATCAAACGTTCGTGATAATGATTTTATATGGAGGTATATTTCAGTGTAACTTAGAGAATGAATAACTAAAGGGCCAAGTCACACCAAGACGCGACATACTACACGCATATTTCGGCTATAGCTACTCAAATTCTAACTCTATTTACAACACGAAAAGATCCACAATTTCAGTATCGATGCGTCACGTCGCGTTGCGTCGCGTATCGGTGTGGACTGACCGACTGACCGTAATATACAAGTTTTGCAGCATTTTTTTAAGGGGTTATATCATCAAAGCAGTCCTCCAGCTAGGGCAGGGTCCGGGTTGTCAGACTTTCACTGACTATACGAGTATGTAGCTTATTAAAAATGTAACCTTATGTATGTACCTGTTAGATCAGAAGAACAACTTTTGCTTTATGGAATGTGTAAATGTATTACAAAATGAGGATGTCTAATCTCCAAGCACGAAACTCGTGGTTTCTTTCAGGCTTAGTTACGGGCATTTTGACACCGAGCCTCGATAGTGTTCGCGACACTACTCATGACTTGCGGTTCGTGGTACAACTTTCATTTTTAAGTAATTTAATGTAATGAATTAGACACTAGACATTAACGCCAAAAGAACCGTCGATGTCGGTGCGGTTTTTAAGTTTGATTTTGACCTTCCGATACGTTCGTACACCCGAATCCGTACCCGGTCTTCTTTAACGGTCTCAGGAAGTAGACCTCCTGATCTGGTTAACATTTAGTCGCCAGAGCTGGGTTTTTTCCTCCGTGGGCCTCCGATCCTAACAATAGTCTTTGTCTTTATACAACGTGTAACGTTAATAGCGCAAAACCTCTCGTGGGGTAACTCAGCCCATGTTACTGAACAATGATTGTTTGAAAACTTTTGGAAATTCACAAAAAAAAAAATAGCTTTTTTATACAAAATGAGAAATTGATCTGGCTCATCAGTATGAAAAATGTTCAGTAACATGGTCTGAGTTACCCCACGAGAGGTTTTGCGCTATTAACGTTACACGTTGTTTATGGGGCAGTGAAAGCCCGCACAGACTGGAGCCCCGTAAATGGCCAGTCCGACACTGTCCATATGTAATCAGAAACAACAAAATGAAACTGTACACTTACTTGATAGCGATATATCGCCAGACGGCTAGCGATAACGTGAGCAGTATGGACGCGGTGTGCAGTATCTGTGTGAAGTGACTGTGAAACAGCATGTAGACTGCCCAGGAGTATGGACGCTCTTCCTGGTCTGGGAACAGCTGTGGACAAAGAAGAAAATGTCATTTCTATTATCGTAATCTTTGTTTTGTGAGCAGTGGTGGCCCAGTAGTATCGGTCCCGACTTACGAGTTGTAGGTCGTGGGTTCGAACCCCACCAGGCGCATAACATTGTGTAATTTATTTCATCACCACTGCTCTCAAAACGGTGAAGGAAAACATCGTGAGGAAACCAGCATATCCTAGAACCAAAAATTCTAAGACATGTGACATCTACCAACACGCACTGGGGCCGCATGGTGGATTATGGCCCACTCTCTCTCAAAGAGAGGAGGCCTGCGTCCTAGCAGTGGGAGCATTATAGGCTGATGATGATGAGCTGGTGGAGCGGAGAAACTAGGAAATATTAACCAATAAGATTGCACTATTGAGAGGAGCAGAGATAGAGTACAATCCTATTGGTTAATATTTCCTCGTTTCTCCGCTCCGCCAGGTCGCTCCGCATCAATGGACAGGCAGAGCCGATTTCCCAGCACAAGTAGCATGACCATTATGACCAATTCTATGTTTATTCTACCAAAAGAGTAGACCAAGTTATTTCTATACCATTTGACATTTTTGCATGAGTATGGCACGACCCGTTGTTGACTGAAAAATAAAAATATTTTTAATCTTTATTTTATGAAATATATCACCATGCTTATTCTTCCGTCAACAGATTCCGTTTGGAAACGGAATCAGTTGACGTCGTCATGGTGTCGTCATGATACGCGAGTTGGGTTAATTTTTGCCGTAGCAACTAAATCTTGAATTAATAAATTAACTTTGTAATTAAAGGAAAATTAAATTAACTGAAGCGACGGCTTAGTAATTATGTTGCTTCGCATAGTAGATGATTTGTATTAGTGAAATCTGCTAGGTATGTGAAATTACTTGATATTAGGCTCTTGATCCAAAGCTCTTAATTAAATCTGTTTCGTATCCTGTCATACATGAAATTGAGATTATCAATTGTTTCGGAAACACATGATCCGGTAATATCATCTAAAATGTTAACTCTATTTAAAGCTCTTTATTTAATAACGGCATACATAATTCATGTTTTTTTTTTGTATTTATGATAGGTTCGCGTTTGACCACTATTTCGCCTAATGAAGCCTAGTGAAACACATATATAGAGACTTGTCGTTAAACGGAAAATAAAAAATTATATAGGTATCATTTTACTGAATTTCTATATGTATTTAGGTACTAGCACACTTTTCCACTGTTTTTTTTTTCTACGTGGTATTATCATCAAATGAATCCAACCCAGGGCAGGACGGGAGAGACTGTCAGACTTGTACTGACTAAAATCTACGGTATCCTTCAATAACCCTCTACGTTTTACCGGGCCACGGTTACTTAATAATACAGTCCCTCGATCCTGGCAGGCTTTGGCTCTCTAAGGAGGATCAATGGGTTGCAGGTTCAGTTTTAGGTAGCTTCTAGCCCTGGAACGTAAAAGACAACTGAAGGAAGAAGTTAAAATTGTTGGCAGTCAACGCTCCGGGCGGGAGATCGGGAGAACTCATTATATAGTGACTGCCTGAACATCGAACCCAGCACCATAGACTTAGGAGTAGCTAATAACAACCAATAGACAACATTTCAGTTTATATAACAATTTATTTTCGTGCAATCATAAAACAAAACCGAAGAACGTAATCACGTTTTTATTACTTCTTTTGTGTTCCATAACATTATTAATATCGCTCGTTTTCGAAACTTTAGAAATAACAAATGTTGTAGAAGCAGAAGTAATTATTTGGATGTTTTATTACAATATAATAAAGTTTTTAATAACTATAATAGCAAATGGAAATCAGTGTATATTTATTATTGTTATATTAAAGTCTGAGACTACACACATCAAAAAAGTTTGCGCTCACTTTGAAAAATCGAAATCTTTTTATTTTGTTAGATAATAATAAAATTATTATCATTTCATCTTATTTTTAGATTTTTTATTTAAATAAAAACCGGCCAAGTGCGTGTCGGGCCACGCACAGTGTAGGGTTCCGTAGTTGCCCATCAAAATACTTATGCGACCTAACTAAACTGATTCGCTGAATTTAATATTAAAAAGAAGAATTTTCAAAATCGGTCCAGGAGTCTTTGAGAAATCAGGGAAAATACATAAGAAAAAAGATTACGACGAATTTAAAAACTCCTCCTTTTTTTGAAGTTAGTTAAAAATAGTTGACGATAAAAACCCTACCTATCCCCAAAAACATACTTATTAAAGCTGTAAAAATAAAGTTGACAAACTTACATTTGCAGTTGAAGAGCATTTTCTCCGATACATTTTGTTTAAGAAAATATATTATTCAAGTACATTTTATAAGTTGGTCGACTACTACTCGTAAAGTTGTAAAGCCTACTTAGTCGTGATAATTTTCTTTTAAACTTTGTTATATATACTACTATTGTGAATTTTTTCACACCCCCAAACATAACCGTTTAGCTGGTAGAGGGGGGGACACTCGAATCGAGCAAAATTTAGCACTTTAAAGCTTAATATTTCACAAACGATTTTTTTTATCAAAAAACTGTTAATGGAAACTGTCATTATTTTTTGAAGGCCTATTTAATGATACCCCACACTAAGGGGTACGCGAGAAAAAAAAAAACCTCACTTTACGTGTAAGTACAGGAGGTACCCTAAGAAAAAATATTTTACGAGATTTTATTTTACCACTTTTTTTGGCACAACAAATCCGTATATTTGTGCCAAATTACAGCTCTCTAGTACTGTGCGTCTCTGAGCTAAACTGCGGTCAGACGGACGGACGGACGGACATGGCGAAACTATAAGGGTTCCTTGTTGACTACGGAACCCTAAAAATATAGATTTAGTAAAAAATTTAGATTTTTTATTTAAAAAATAGTGATTTAGGGGGAAGGGGTTTAGTCAGGAGTGGGACATTATAGGCAGGGACCGAAAACCTTTATAAATTACGGTACCGGTATTGAAGAATTTTGGTTATTTTTCAGATTTAGGTAACCGCTATCTGGGTAACCAGACCGAAGAAAAATGTAACCTCTATTCAGGTTACCGTTTTAATACCGGTTAACTAAAGATAACGACTCTTTGTCACACACACATGCGATGCGCGCCCTGTGACTATTGCCGACGGCACGTGTGAAGTGTGCAAGATAGGGGTAATTTTTATTTCGGTAACCGGTATTAATACTGGTTATGTATTCACTTTTAATAAAAGTTATCTTTAAAATTACCAATAAAAGAAAAAAAGGTTGTTACCGAAAAAATACCCGTATTGATCATACCGGTTTCGGTCCCTGATTATAGGTTTATTTTTGATTGGAAAATCATCAAATGTGTCCTGGACAGAGTGCAGGGTACTGTCAGTCTTGATTGCTTAAAAATCCAACCAGTTCCTTTCAGAACCGCACAGTCCACCGACCCCGGAGGGCTTTTTATTATCGTGTTAAAATCATCAAATGAGTCCTCCTACCCAGGGGCGGGACGGAAGGGACTGTCAGACTTGTACTGACTAAAATCCACAGTAATCCTTTAATAGCCCTTTACGTTCCAGGCTACCTGTACCCTTAGCACGAATTTTCAGTATTTGAGACGTAAAGTAAACTGGAACTTTAACAATATCAAATTGACAATTTTTAAGGAAAAAAATAGTTCCTGCTTCGCAAACCAGAGGCGCTGTTCCATTTTTTCATACAAGAAACGCTGTAAATACTGGAAAGTAAAAGAGTGAAAATTCGTGCTAAGGGTACTGATGAGACAGTCCCAAAATAAAGCACTCAGTGAGAGAGTCTAGCAATGAGAATATTAAAGGCTGCTTATATTTGAGCAAACTAATATTGCCCGTAAAATGTCAGTTTGGCAAATGCCAGCCAACACGATATTGCACACTGGATCAATATCAAAGTATACAAATCTCCGGCCATATGGCAATCAACAGTCAAATATTTATATAAGTCATAGGAAATATGCGAAAACCAGTAATTATATACAATTCCTAGGAAACATTCCACTGTCAGTATCTGGAAAATGTGTCGGACCCCAATGCGCCCCAATGGCACAATTTTGTGCCACCAAACCCCGACCGATTTTAAACTGTATGTTTGGAAAAATAAGTCATAAAATCGGTCAGGTTTTGGTGGCAAAAATAATAATTTAACTGCCTATGGCGAGATAGTGATGTATATTCCTCCCCAATAGGGACAGGTTGTGTTTGAAAAGGTTCGTTCATGTTGGGTTTTTTGTAAACTTGAACAAAAAATAAGAAGCCCCGGCTAGGGCTTCGTCAACTGCGTCTAGTCGAAAATATTTTTCTATTCGCAATGGTAAACTTTAGGTACTTAATCGAGTTCCTTCGAAATTTATGTAAAAAAAACTTCCTATTGTATAAAATTACTGTATCCACCACAAAATAGATACATACAAAGATTTTTTTTTAAATTTTATTCTCATGTTTAGGAAAGGTTTTCTTATAATTCGGATTCTGCTTCTTTCCTAATAACTTGACAACTTGGCTAGTGAATTGAAATAATAATAATAATAATAAAGCTTTATTTGTCTACACATTAATGCATACATAAGTTCAGTAGTACAATTTATTTATTTTGGTGTGTAGCCCCTCCTGGGTAAAAGCCTCCTCCAACTTGAACCATTTTTCGCGATTTGTAGCTATCCTCATCCAGTCCTCTCCGGCTATGCTCTTAATATCATCCACCCATCTTTTTCTTGGTCTACCTATGCTCCTCTTGCCCGTTGGACCTTTCCATTTGGTTATTTTGTGGGTCCATCTTTTATCCTGGTATCTGGCTATATGTCCTGCCCATTTCCATTTTTGTCTTAGACTATGCTGGAGTGCATCAGTAACGTTGGTTGTTGTGCGTATGTCAATATTTCTTGTTTTTTGTATTTTTCTTAATCTTAGGATGCTTCTCTCCATGGCATGTTGGCAGGACAAGATTTTGTTTTTTACATTTTCCGTGTATACCCATGTTTGACTTGCGTAGGTTAGACTTGGGAGGATGCACGAGTCCATTATGACCTTTTTCGTCTTTAGGCTGTATTTTCCTTTGAGAATTTCTTTTTGAGACCAGAATTTTTTCCAAGCTATGTTGATTCTTCTGCATATTTCTTGTTCATTACTGTCTGCCTTGAATGAAACCATTTTACCTAAATACACATACTCGTCTACATATTCTATCGGCTTTTCTTCTATTATGATTGGTTTTCTAGAGCTATTCGTCATAATTTTTGTTTTTGAAGCATTCATCTGTAGTCCCACTTTTTGACTTTGGGTGTTCAGGTTCTGTAGCATGCTTTCTAGTTCTGTTGAGGTTTCGCTTAGAAGAGCTATGTCATCTGCGAATCTTAGGTGTGATAGTCTTTCATTTTTTATCCATATACCCTTGCTCTTCCATTCTAGACTCTGGAATATATTTTCTAGGACCGCTATAAATAGTTTGGGTGAGAGAGGGTCACCTTGACGCACTCCTTTACCAATTTCAAAATCGTGAATTGAAATATGAAGGTGTAATTACTCGCATACTTAAGTAAATTCAACTCGATACGTCTCCACTTCTCTCGATCGTGTGACTAATGTTATTTCAGAATATAATATAAAGGTATCAATAACATACGCAGTCATCAAGCTTTGAAATCACAACCGCCCTTCACCTTGACAATTATATTACCAAGCAACCGTTTCAGTCGCCTTTTAATAGCACTCACAGTAACATTCCCAAAGCTCTCGAATAAACACAATCAAGGTTTTAGTGTATTCGATATAGCCATGAAGTGTAGAAGTGTACACAAATTTCATGATGCCACATTTCTACACAATTAGGTATATTCATGGAATACGGCACCTGTATGATATGTTTATGGCAACTGTTTCAGGTTTCAGTTTATGAAGTAATAAGTTTCCTATTGGTTTTGTGGGTGTGATTTTAAAATCAAATGTAACGTAATGTTTATTTATTTATTTTTTTGACACTGGCATCTCGCAGGTCAAACTTTAAGAGGAAACAGCACGGCCGTTTTTCCATACAAACTTAGTCCCCTGTTTTCTCCCTGGATAATGCCAGTAGAGCAATATTTTTTTTACAAAAAATCTATGACCTCTATTGGCGTTTGTTTTCTTTTTTCCCAGAAATTAATTATGAATAGAGATAATGAACATTCAAAATCCTAAAAAAATGGCCAGATTTTCCGCTGTGTTCAAATAATCAGCAAACAAATTTGACGAGATTATAAAAAAGGAAAACATAGGAACTCGGTCAATGACTTTCTTTAATTTTTAAAGGAAAAAGTAGTGAAATCGGTTAAGTTTTGGAGGAGTAATCACGAATCGTTGATTATGTGCCATTTTTAAGGTATTTTCCGTCTAAGCTGCAGTTGTCTCCTTCGCGCTCTGTAACTCTGTGGTGGGCACTGTGCGACAGCAATAGATTTCACAAATACCTATTTTTCAATTCTCCAGCCCTTGCTGTTTAATCTTAAGAGGTTGTGTGCTGCTTAATCGGACTTTCTTGTGGTTGCCAAAGATGACTCTAAGGCCTCCAGCCAGGGCAGTAACGTAATGGTTAATTTGCATCGAGACGCGACGCTGCCGCTGTAGGTTTTTTTTTGTGAAATGTAACTTATGGGTTATGGGCCAATTATTAACAGTGAGTTTCGACGCTGCGCGCGCATTTTAATACAGGCAGCGATTCAAAATCTAACTTCAGAAAAGTCACACATTTCCTGTAGATATCGTCGCGTCACGTGCCCTTAGCACGAATTTTCAGTATTTGAGACGTAAAGTAAACTGTAATTATGACAATTTCAAATTGACAATTTTCAAGGAAAGAATTAGTTCTTTCTTCGCGCACCAGAGGCGCTGCTCCATTTTTTCATACAAGAAACGCTGTAAATACTGGAAAGACGCTGTAAAGTAAAAGAGTGAAAATTCGTGCTAAGGGTACAGGTCTCGGTGGTACACTGACCCTTTTTTATCGTAATAAAATCATTAATTCGGTGACTAAAATCCACGGTTTTCCTTGAATAGCACTTTCCTTTCCAGGGTCATTTGTTTGGTCAGTGCTGCGATGTGATATTATCTTTATCTCATTGCTTGCACATAATATACACAGCCACACATACTGTTCCCACACAGGTCTCAGAGCTCCCCTCCGTGAGGAATGGTCCGTAATCCACTACGAGTGTACCTACGTATGTCCCTCTAACATTTCCTCCATTTATTTATTGTCAACTGTCAATTGATATTAAAAGGAAAAAAGAAATAATTTCCTTCTTGTCTATTGGTTGTCATCTCAATATTTTGTCTCAAAATAACCATACTTTTTTCTTAGTCCTTTTGAGCGTGGTTTTGCTCTTGTATTCACCGCGGGAACTGAGTGTCATTCCGGATTTAAGCTTATTTGTGTTTCAGACTTTTCTAGACGATATTAGGTACCCATTGTGTTAAGGAAACATTTTCGCCTTCTATAGTCCCAGCTATCATCAATAAGTGATTAAGGACAGGCGTTGTGAGAGCTTACATAATATCTTATACAACGTGTAACGTTAATAGCGCAAAACCTTTCGTGGGGTAACTCAGCCCATGTTACTGAACCATGTTTGTTCCAAGTCTTTTGGGGGCCGAAGGCCGAGGGCCAAAGCCTGCCGGGGTCGCGGGATTATTTCCTTACCGTGACCACGGAACATAACAGGCTATGAAGGACACCGTGGATTTTAGTCAGTATAAGTCTGACAGTCCCTCCCGCCCTGCCCGGGGTTGGAGGACTCATTTGATGATTTTAACACGCTAAAAAAAAAAGTCTTTTGGCAATTCGCAAAACAAACATTGAGGTACTTTTTCATAAAATGAGAAATTGACCCATCATTATGAAAAATAATTGACGCGTGCCTGTGTTCGAACCTCTATGGGTGTGTATTGCGATAGCCGCTTGGATACCGAAGTCGTAAGGTATCGGAGACTTGAGTCGCCTAGTGTACGAAGGGCCTAAGTGATGACGTGACGGTGGTAAGAGGGAATTGAAAAAAAACCTGTTACGCTAACCTCAATTATAATGGTATATGGCCAGTTTCGTGACGATACAGTGCCGTCATGAATTCACAAGAATTGATGAAGTGAAAGCAGTGGTAGTCCAATGGTGACGATTAGACTAACGAATTGTGTGTTGTGAGTTCGAACCCGTCAGTCAGGCACATAACTTTGTAAATTAATTAAGTACATCACCAGCGATCTCAAACATCGTGAGGAAACCGGCATTTCCTTGAGTCAAAAATTCGAAGACAGGCAACATCTACCAAATCGCGGGTCCATGTGATAGATTAAACCCATTTCCCTCTCATAGAGAGGAGGTCTGAGTCCCAGCAGTGGGAACATTATGAATGTATGGTGATGTAAAGCCGTTAACATTTAGTAGGATTCAGCCAAGACTCACCAAGTACCTGTAGATCGCGAAGGGCACATACTCCAGCATGACGAAGACATCAGCCACCGCCAGCCACTTCAGCAGCCGGTTGATAGGAGTCACTGCTAGATCCCGACGGGTTAGCACTGCTACGTTCAGCGCATTGGCTAGACTGCCGAAGAGACAGACCTGTGTAGGAAAAAAAAAATAATGGCTTTATAATATGAGTATATTCAACTGAAACAGAAAAAAAGAGAAAGAACCGTTTATTGCCCGTGGTCCACTCGCTTGGTTCACCTAGGTGTACCACGGGAAATTAATTTTGCCCGTGGTTCACCTGGGTGTACTACGGGAAATTATTTTTGCCCGAGCTTGAGTTCTAGTCTCTAAGCAAGACTTTTTTTCGGCCGAAGTGTCGGGCGTTTTTTCACTGTATTTTCTCACGAGCCCATATCTTCGTTGTAGTTCACCTGGGTGTACTACGGGAAATTATTTTTGCCCGAGCTTGAGTTCTTAGTCTCTAAGCTAGATTTTTTTTTCGGCCAAAGTATCGGGCGTTTTTTTCACAATATTTTCTCACGAGCCCATATCTTCGTTGATGCACTGAAAGCGTAGAACCCTTGGATCTTGAGTTTTTTTCCGTAAGAAATAATGAAAATTTAAAGAGGCTTAACGTAAAATGTAGATTCAATTTTACCGCAAAAAAAAATAGAAAAATATGATTTTTTCTATTTTTTTTCTATTTTTTTTATCTAAATAAAAATTCTTAACATAAATAGAATGATGCCTACTTGATTTTAAATTCAGTGCGTCTTCGAACGCGTCACGTAAAAAACGGGTACTTAAAAGCTCTAAATAGTATTGTGGACCTTTACAAAAATTGTAAGTAGGTAGGTACCTACTAGGATAATCATTATCCTCATTATTCTCAGTGAGATATCATAATTTGTACCAATTAACAAACAAATGTGACTAAAGGAAAATTGAGTCAATTAATGTTGAGATTTAAGGAAAATTCCATAAATTGTTGTCGAAAAAGGAGAATGTTCAAATCAACGTCTAATAAATTCGTGAAAATACCTACCAATCCTACCATATTTAAGATACCAAGCAAAACGCTCATTATTTCAACGCCATTATTTTAATGAACTGCGACAGTCTATTTTTAAAATTGGATGGTGTTATGGAAGACAAATCTTCAATAAAAAATTGAATAGTCAGTGTCATACTAACATAAGTTAATAAAGAACCAAACTATATTTCTCTCTAGCTCATTTTAATCGGCGCGTTGTATCCCACGCGCGCCTCAAAGAGCGTCAGCATAATGACGGGGCCCCCCTCTCAGAGGGCCAAAGCCTGCCGGGGTCGCGGGATTATTCCCTTACCGTAACCCCGGAACGTAACAGGCTATGAAGGACACCGTGGATTTTAGTCAGTAGAAGTCTGACAGTCACTCCCGCCCTGCCCGGGGTTGGAGGACTCATTTGATGATTTTACCATGCTAAAAAAAAAAAAAAGCTCATTTGAATAGTGTTATAATATTATTCCTAAACAAACAATTTTCCAAATGGGTTGGACTACGTGATCGGAATATTTATTACGAATAATTTTGGCATAAACATCATCAAAATAACAAAGTAGTTTTAGTTAGGCGCAGAAATTGGTTGCGTTATCAAATTAAATGGTTTTTCTATTCAAACCGTGCGTTTACAATAATTATATGCTCGTCAAACAGGAGCAACGAAATATAATATGTAGAAATGCTAGCACGATTACGTGACTTCAGGGTGAGTACACATAGAGACGTGACGACGTGACGTTTATCTTTTGGTGTAGTCAATTAGTTAACTTACTCGTATGAGTTCTATAAGAACCAAAAATCAAGATCATTAATGTCGCAACTAAAGTTCTCCTTGAGTTTGGAACACATTATATACCTAGGTACCTCCTGTTTTCGGAAGTTGTACTTTGTACCCTGTTCCTGATATCTCTAAAAGTACTTCACCATTAAAGTACCTATAGCCTAGGTTTTACCAATAACCTTGTATTAGAAACAAACAAACAAAAGATATTAGAAACAACTTACAGATAGTATTAGGTACAGTCACGAGCAATAGTATGTATACTCTAAGCAGTATTCAAAAGCGATTTTCTGTTACCATAGCGATTAAACTTTTGCCTTTTCATTAGACTTCTGTTTTGGAAGCCATACTTTTACGAAAAAGGTCTTACTTCAAAGTGGAAACCATTATTTCACGAGTTATTTGCGTTAGATTTTTGTTAACTGTTCACATGTTATTGCTCCTGACTGTACATATTACGTAGAATGAACTGATGAAAACTTACCAACAAACTAACATATCCATGAATACTGTTGTATGCGAGAATCAAATCTCTAAATTCCCCGGAGCAGTACTCTGACCGCTCACATTCTTTTACAACTGAAATGTTGTATCTGCTTCGCCAATCTTCGAGCGCTTTAATCACATCGCCGAGATTGTTCGTATGGTTGGAACCACTATGTTTTAATATGGTTTTGAACCGTGGGTCTTCGAGAAAGAAGTTGTATGTGCTATTCGCCCCGATGCCGTAACTGTGAGTGTCATTGTCCGCAAGCATTGTGCCGCCCTTTTGTACATCACTTAGAGCAACACGCACTATGTCGACTCCGCTGGTTTCTGACCAATTTTCTTGTTAATGGACACCTCAAACAACTCAATGGTTTTCTCATGTCGTGCAGTTGAATTTCTGAAACAAAAAAAAACTGCTATAGTTTTCCAGTAATAAAAATCTTAATGTTGTTATCTTTTAAAAGATCGTAAATTTTATTTTGTTATCGTTAAACAGACAAAATATTTCCTAGATTTTTATCAGGTGGGAAATCTTTATTTAAATAATAGCCAGACGCTACACGTAAGATTTTTCCAATGCTGATAAACTTTAAACAAATACTAAAGTATTAATGGTAATACTTTGGTTACTGATATGCGAAAGTTACGTAAGGGAATTCTACAAAAATGAATCTAGACTGGAGAATCCAAAACTGCTTGTGAAGTTGCTTCGAATTTTAAAATGAAAACTGAAAATGAATAGTTATATTATGTCAGAGCTTATCCAAAAATGTTTTCCAAAGACCTGAGTTTCAGTCGCTATAATTTAAGATTATACGTAAACGAATCCACTGAAATGCTCTTTATTTGGTGCATTAAATAAACGACAGTGGCATTTTAATACTGGAGGAAATGAAAAGATTTCTTTAGTGTTTGATTTAATGTTTCTTTTTTTTGTCTTGTATTATATTTTTTATTCAACAAAAACGAAAATTGTTAATTAATTTAGCATTTTGCACATGACTGTGATAATTGTGTCATATTATTAAAGAAATTTATTTCATCACCACTGCTCTCAAAACGGTGAAGGAAAACATCGTGAGGAAACCGGCATGTCCTAGAACCAAAAATTTGAAGACATGTGACATCCACCAATCCGCACTGGGCCCGCGTGGTGGATTATGGCCCACCCCCTCTCACAGAGAGCAGGCCTGTGTCCCAGCAGTGGGAACATTAATAGGCTGATGATGATGATGATGATTAAAGAAATATGGTTATTTTTTATCTGAAGATTTTTATAAATCTTATTTTTTCATACTTCTGCAAAAGTCACCTCACCTTTCACACAAAATTTACCCATTGTATTTTTTTACATACATCAAGCACATAAAAACTCAATAAGTAAATTGAATTGCAAAGTTCTATTCACTTTAAAGCAGCATTTTAAATTTTCGAACAAATTGTGTTCAAAACGGCACACGTATGACGCTCTTCATTAAAGAAGTTAGTTTGTTAGGTATAAAGAAAAAGTTCAAAAAATTATAGTTTTAATGATCAAAAAGCGTGAGCTGAATTTTCTGAACTCATTTTGCAGAAAAATATTGTGCATAACATTTCACATTCACAAAGGATGTTTGGCTTCCCGACACGTCGTCATTTTATTCACTATAAGTTTTCACTAGGTATCTGCCATTCTCCTTTGTGATCCCATTGTGTACTCCAATAGAAAGTGTTTTATTCTTTTTATCACAAAGTACTAAAATAGAACTGAAAACTTATTTTGAAATAAGTTCTTTTTTTATTTTTCTCCACGTGTTGACTATCACGTGCCTTATTACAATTCAATACGTACACAGTAAAATGAAACGAAAGGATCTGGTATATAATACAACCCGAAAAGCGTAAAATTTCATTTCACCATAAAATTGCTGCTAAAAATACCTAAAGAAAAAAAAAAGCAGAAAGTATTCGGAATAAAATACGACAAACGAATATAATAAGCACTCCAAGAACACAAAGAAACTCGTAACATTTAACAAAATATCAAAAGACCACTTTAACGTAATCACTTAGAGCAGCAATAATATTATGTACGAAACACCGACAGAACATTCAAAATAAAACAGTAATACGTGTTTGAAAATTTTCCATTCTATTTCTTTAATGTTACTAATGATAACTATTCTAAAATGTCAAACGAGATTTGGAGAAAATAGTAGATTATATCAAGAGAGCTAACAATTATTCTAAAGGCGAAAGTGCTTTTTGAATCCTGAGCAGAGCGAAGTATAATAATTCTAAAGGTTAATCCTGAGCTCAGCGAGTGATTCAAAGTACATCAGCTTAAAATGGAGTTGATCCCAAGTTGGAAACTCTACTTTTTATCACACTCTATGAGAAAATAAAGTCTCTGAAACTGACTATGACCGAGAAAATTAAACTCACCCGTTAACAGAAAGTACGCTTTGATTAAAATAGATTTAATGATTAGGTGAGGCGAGAGTTTGTAAACGGCTATTTCCGTTCAGCCGTCAATTGTAAATCTCTCAGCGTCAATCAACTTTCAAAGAAGGTGGAATATAATTCTTAATTTATAGTCTGCCTGTGTCCATTACCTACATCTGAAAGTGTTCACATTCCTTTTCTAGAAATCCGATGCAACGATAACATTGCCACAGTTGCAATATCAACGGTGAAGACTGATTTATAAGACAACATAAAATTAATTATATACATTTTGGGTCTTTATAAAATGTCTCATCTAACATGAATAACTAGAATAAGAGTATTTTTAATTAGGATTAAGACGTAGCAGGTATATAAACCAATTTTCTTGTTAGGTACACAATTTATTTGTAGTTTCAATATCATTTATTTTGAATAACGATAATTACTAAAGGAAAATTAATTTAAATACGTGCGCTCTTGAAATTAAAATAATTAAATTAAATTAAAACTGGATTTCAAGTCTTTTGGTCACATTAATTACCAACGGACGGCGCGGCGTTGAGGATATTTTTGATGCTTACCTAATTGTAGTTTAATTTATTTCATATCTACATTTTTATATTTATTTTTAAAAATAATATGTTATTATTAAACTAGGGGTAACAACCCAAACGCTAGCACTGCACCAAATTATCAGCACTCCGAATAAATTGTAAAATTCTAAGGTTTTCACTTACTAATATGGGTTACCGCACTAATAAATAAATAAATGTATGTTTTTGGAATCCTGCTATTGGCAAAAAAATACTCTAAGACTACACAATGGCGGAAATTGTGTAAACAAACATTTGTGTCTAGCAATTTCTTCTGTTCTTGCCTGTTTCTTGTGATCGCCGTTAAGTTCACGTGTTTACATTTTATGATATATCAGAACTTTTACATATTTTATATTGAAACTAACGGTTTCTCTGATATTATAGATAGTTCATGAGGATAATCTGAAGAGTAGAATCTGAGGTTATGGTGATAAATTGGTAAAATACGTGGTGCTGATAAAGGGATCGAAAATTTTGTGAATTCCAAATTATCAGCACTGGTGCTGATAAATGGAAAAAATATACATAACTACTAATTTCATACTTTTTAATGTAAACTGTGTTTATTTTATGCATAGAATTCATTTTATTTTGTATAAGTAGTATAAACTATCAAAATCCAAATCTTAGCACTGTGCTGATAACTGGATCAGAAGCATGCTGATAAATTGGTTTTCCTAGAATTTCATCATCTCGACAAATTAAAAGTTAAAAAAACTTAAAGAAGAAGAACAAGAGACTCGCAAAAAGAACAGATACTTAAAAAAGATGAAAAAAAAAAACAAAACAAAGAAACCACCAGAAACAAGATTTAACAAGAAAGAAAAAGGGACGGTCAAAACTAAAAAATAAGAGGCTGAAGCTAATCTTATAAAGGAGACTAAAGTAAATAAAACTACAGTAGAAACCACCAGAAACAAGGTAACCTAGAAAGCAAAAGAGACAATAGATACTTAAAACAAGAGACAGAAGCTACGAATATACAGGAGACAAAAGAAAATAAATCACGAGAGACCTTTATTAATCACCACCAGACATCATTTAAACACGAAATTATGATTCATAACACGAATATACCATCCTCACCTGAAAATGAAAACCCGATTAATATGAAAAGAAAAGCCGAAGAGCAGAGTAGAGTATCCACCAAATAAAAAAATCTTAATTTACCTAGAGCCTCGCATAACAGTCAAAGAGATAACAATCAAATAGACCCGTTGAAAATAATAATAATTAATAAAAGAAAGAAGACGAAACTTACTCTTTACTAGAACTAGAGATCATTCAAGAGAATTAGAAGATATTGTGATGGCAAGAGCCTATCCTTTTCCAAAGTATGATTATTACTTTTATAAAATTGACAAAATTTTAAAAATTAAGAAACATGCTCACCAGGAAGTGTACAAGTAAATAAAAAAAGGATAGGCTCTTGCCATCACATCTTCTAATTCTCTTCTAAAATTATAGGTGACTAGCTGCTGCCCGCGGCTTCAACCGCTACAACTCGAAAATTATCCCACAGGAACATAAAATCGGGATAAATACTATCCTATGTGTTAATCCAGGTTATAAACTATCTGTGTACCAAATTTTAGCTTAATCCGTTCCGTGGTTTTTGCGTGAAAGAGTAACAAACATCCATACTTACAAACTTTCGCCTTTATAATAGTAGTAGGATTGTTTTATATTACAGGGTACCTACCTAATAACTATATAAAAACAAAAATCAGATTTTAAGAATGGAAATATTGTTTTTAATGCAATTCCTAACAGTGATAGATAGGTGCTGATAATTAGCTCGCTCTGTGCTGTTAATTGGGGGTAATGGTGCTAGTAAATGGTGAGAGACCCATTTTTTATTCTTACTTGTCTAAAAAAATTTTGACAGAGTTCAACCGTGTTTTTCTTTTAATATCGTCTTCTTTATTAAATATTAGAACTATCAAATTTGCCTTAACGGGTAAAGAACTATTTTTCACAATAATAAATAGGCTTAAATTAGGACCAACTCTTAAAGTGCTGATAATTGGGTACTTCACCCTATATACTATAGTGTAACTTTACGAATTTAATCAGTCTTTTTTATATTATGTTTTAAAAACGTTATTTTTTATAATTTCTTCTGAACCATTATTATCTACCACTTACATTAAGCACTTTAACCCTCCAATCATTTATAAAACTTGTACACAAATATCAATATTAATAATCAATAAGTTATTTTTTTTAAAATCACTTAATCTTAGTAATTTCACACACTATGACACTAGGTACTTAATTCACGTTTATACTCTACCAAATAAAGCAATTAATGAGTTTAGCTTCATTTCATGTAAAGAAATATTTCTGAGCTCCTTTACAAGGGAATTTACATTGATCACGAATGGGTTTTTCATTAACAACAGTGTTCTGAATTCGCTCACGTTGTTATTACTTCGCGTCATAATGCACCAACAACAGAATCATTTACCTGAAACATGACTAACCTATTTCTAGTTCAAAGTCACATTTTTCACGTCATAATCGTTTGAAAGGTCGATTGATCATCGTAATGTGTTCATTCAATTCGTCAATTTATCAGCAGGTCCTATTTTTCTATCATTTTTCATGTTGTAGTTAGTTTTTCAGCGTTCTCGTCACAATATTGATTGCTTTTATATCGTCTATAACAAGTGACGATCGCAATAAACTGGTATCTAAACTGAAGAGCCCAACACTTTAGTCGTTCATAAAATAAATAAAGTATACGATGCGATACGACAATATCGGTTAGTTCCAGTTGAATAGTTACTCGTGTGATTCGTCTACGGCGTTCGTAAGAACGTTCACCTTCTAGCATCAGTAAACAAGATTTAAGCCTCGATCACGACATCGTGCGATAAGACTTGCGTCTAAGGTCGCGCGTGTTGGTATTAGTTATCGACTCAATGAGTTGTGGCATACTTTTATATCTTTTCTTTTCTCTTCAGTGGTCTATGGTCCCAAGAGACGAAGAAAAAAAGAAATTTTACGCCCAGTGAAAGCCTTTTCAATAATTTATGAGGCCCTTTATTAAACCGTCCTATGGGGTAACCCATGTTTGACAGTTGACGCCTGTGGGATATCATGTGACGTGACGTTGGTAAACAAAAACGGATTAAACCTTTCCGTGTGGGCGAAATTCACAGTTTTATTTATTCTCACTTTTATGCAGAACCATGGAAGTTGAACAATCCCATTGTTTTTTATTTTAGCTGTACTCAAGCATATTGATGACACAATGGGAGGTTTCACGCAAAGCTCGGCTCAGATGGCGCTACCAGCACATGATGTCATTTACTGTATGATTAACTTGACGTACACTACACCACATATAATATAACTACACACTAGAAGCCACACTTGAACGACGGTTGCTCACGTTATGCGCAGTGCCTGAGAATTTCTCATCATCATTATCATCTCAGCCATAGGACGTCCACTGCTGAACATAGGCCTCCCCTTTTGATCTCCACACATCACACACATCTCTCTTGTTGGAAACGACCTGCATCCAGCGTCTTCCAGCGACTTTTATAAGGTCGTCTGTCTACCTTGCTGTTGGACGTCCTACGCTGCGCTTGCTAGTCCGTGTTCTCCACTCTAATACTTTTCGACCCCTTCGGCCATCTGCTCTGCGAGCATCTCTGCTGACCTAAAAATATTTGTTTTTCCGGGTTTGGCTATTTGTGGAGCATCTATATGATAGGTGAAAGAGAAATTTCAAATCTGAGGCATAATTAATGTTTTTTTTGCCGTCCACGTGTCTACGCAAGCTTTTTAGCGTACTACCAACTTACTACTATCTGACTTTTCTGAAGAACTTCACCTATAAGGAAAATATACAGCTCATAGCTTTGATTTTTTTAAATATAAAAATACATTTTTGCGGTTAAACTACAGATTTTCCTGTTTTGATCCTTTTTTTTTTCATGTTCCTTCCATATTATCCTCAATGGTTTTATTCGAGTGAATGTTCTATTTCAGTATTGTTTCCGAGTTAAAATGCTACAAACTCTCAAAGAATTTTCAATGAGAATTTTACTAATAAACCAGCTGATGCTAGCTTTCCTAATAACTCAAAAAACATGCCCGGGGAACGTAACACCGAAATTAATGTATGTTATGTGTTAGTCCGGAAAATAACCTATCTCTGAGCAAACCATTAATATCCGTTCAGCCGTTCTGACGTGATTCAGTAACAATAAACATCCATTAAAGCGCTATATTCACGATCCAGCACGGCTGTACAGCAGCTCAAGGTCGCGTTGCTGGACGTAGCAAAAACACCGTGAATAGGCTTGACGTACAGCCGTGCTGGATCAAGCCTTGACGTACGTCAAGCCTATTCACGGTGTTTTTGCTACGTCCAGCAAAGCGACCTTGAGCTGCTGTACAGCCGTGCTGGATCGTGAATATAGCGCTTAAATCCATCGAAACATTCAAACTTTCACATTCATGAGGGGACATACTACTTATCAGGAAACGCCGTTAATTTTCGACATAATAGTCTTAAAGTGCTCTAATAAATGTCCATCATCGCGAAATTACCGTTGGTGTGGCCCAAATATTATATTATTAGTAAGATTATTTTAACTACGATATATTTTCTAGGTATATTATATTTTTATGTCATTTGTTACTCTCTTGTAATATCAAAGTTTGTAAATACAGCATTTTACTAGAAATAACTGTAACATGTTGTTATTGTCCTGAATTTTATGAGAAGTTACGTTTAATATTTAACCGCTGGGCATGTTGCCGACATACCAAACCAACTGAACACGTGAGTTTCCAGAACGTGCGAGAAAGTTGCCGACATGCCCATAAGTTTCTGTGTGGTCTTTATTATATTTCACTAGCTTTAGCCCGCGTCTCCAGACATGCGGTAGTTGAAAATTGTCCCACGTGAAAACAATATTGGAATAAAAAGTATGCTATGTATTTATCCTGGTTTTAGATTATGTTTAAGATTTTCTATGGTAAGAAAAAAATTTATTGCTAATAGTAATGAGCAAATCTGACGCTTTTTCCAACGAAGCCATCGCGGTCTTGGCTTGCAGCCATGCGTCGAATTTTATTATTATTTAAACAATCTATATTTTGGGTAGTAAAATAACCAAATAAGTCCTCACTCGATCCTCCCAGACTTTCAAATACTTACAGACTAAAAATCCAGCCTGTTTCTTCAGTTGTCTTATGCATTCCAGGGCACGGTTACCTTTACAGACCGTCTCACGATCCTAGCAGTACATTTTAAACTATCACTCGTCATAAACATTCACAGTTTTAATTTTAGTAAGAAATAAGGTCGGAGAGTGACAAACTGATTAAAACTATACAAATTAATGACAATGAGCTGATATTTCCATCATTCAATAAGTATGTACTTCATCATCATCAGCCTATAATGTTCCCACTGCTGGGACACAGGCCTCCTCTCTGTGAGAAGGAGTGGGCCATAATCCACTACGCGGGCCCAGTGCGGGTTGGTAGATGTCATGTCTTCGATTTTTTTTGTTCTAGGATATGCCGGTTTCCTCACGATGTTTTGGTGATGAAATATATTACACAATAGTAATGCACCTGGCGGGGTTCGAACCCACGACCTACTACTCGTAAGTCGGGATCGATACCACTGGGCCACCACTGCTCTCAGTATGTACACTCGACAAAGTGGAATTATGACCCATCATAAGCTTATTTTCCTACAGATTTTCAAATACAATTAAGTCCACATTCGCGTAAACATACATATCCATCCATGGTAACGACTTTGATCTTTGCCAATTTGACGGATTCAAACGACTTATTGTCAAAATGGGTCATGATTCCACTTTGTCGAGTGTACTTACTTCTAATTATATCTTAAAATCATAAACGTGTAACCATTTTCATTTCACCAAATTTCATAAAGTTCTATATTTAAATGTTTTTCGATAAACATTAACTGTGAACAATAAATATTGTGAATCGTAAATAAAATGTTAATGAAGTTTGACGATATTATATCATAACTGATTGCGGTGCGGCTGGCCGGCGCCCGGCCTCGTTGAATATTCATTAGCATGACATTTCACTGATAATTTTCCTTTCAGTGGTCGGTTAAATTTGGATTTAAATCTTCCATAGCTGTTACTAAGATACGGTTAAGAGGAAACACCAAGGGCTGGAAAATTGAAAAATACATAATCCCGTCAAATTTGGTTTCTGAACACAGCGGAAAATCTGGCCATTTTTTTTGGATTTTGAATGTTCATAATTATCTCTTTTAATAATTAATTTATGGAAAAAAGGAAAACATAGAGACATGCCAATACTGGTCATAGATTTTTTGTAAAAAAATTATTGCTCTACTGGCATTATCCAGGGAGAAAACAGGGGACTACGTTTGTATGGAAAAACGGCCGTGGTGTTTCCTCTTAAGGACAAATAAGGCGCTACGTTGTTTCAAACCAGTTCTATAAAATGCTAATGCCATGAACTGGCAAGCTGCAACAATAAAAAAATAAAAGAAATTGCTTAGACTTAAACCCCTTCCAGATTTGACTAGATTGACAATCCAATCGGGTCGTGTGGACGGAAATGTGAAATTCAAGGTCATTGGGTGGTCGGTATCGCCCGATTTGAGATTACCCAATCAAATTGGGTGATGTGGACTATAATTGGCCAATTTTCTTTAATTTTTTTTTTAAGCCTTGCATGCATTTTGCATGCAAGTTTAGGCAATAGAGTAGAAAGTAGAGGCAGCGACACAGAACTAAAATTGGCGATTTATTGTGTACGTGTGGATGGACGATCAGATTGTGCCCGATTCGGTCGGCAATCAAATCGGCTGATTAAATTGTGTCGTCTAGAAGGGGTTTTAGCTAATGCAGTGACACAAACGCGGCATAAATTTTGACGCGACGTACACAAATATCGCACGAACGCGTTACTTGCATAAGTCACGTCGCATTACTTTAGGTCGTGTCCGTGTCTGTGTTTTCAAAAAGTAATAAAACTTTCAGAAAATAAATAACTTACATCATCCCAGTTTTCCTCTAAAACCTTATAAAATTTTCTTTCCGTCAGCAAATTTTTGCTTAGTCGTAATTGGTCACGTATATTGCGGATTTGCGACATCTGCGGCGTTTCTAATTTCGTTGACAGACTGACATTAACTTTAGTACGCGTTTTCATTCGTTTTACGATCAGAAATTACTTCACAAGAAGTAAATGCAGCTAACTATGGTAATCGGACGAGAGAAGCGAAGAATGCAAAACTACCTCGGTAAATATTATGAAATTAAAACTGTACTTATTGCTAATTTATAAAATACCTGTATTTATTGATGTTTAATTTAAAACCGAAAATAACTGCTTCATTCAGAAGCCTGCATAATTATCGTGCATAAATACTCTTTGCATTACTCAGCGTTAAACAAATAATAAAATATATTTTTTGAGCGTAGCTTCGTAAATCGCAATTTCATTTATTTGCGAAGAACTGAGTGAATACGTAATATGAAATTGTGGACTCCTCCAAAAATACAATCTCATATGTGTAGGGTCCTCTTTTCTTTCATCCGTTGTGTTAACATTCTGTGAGGGCCAGCTCTCCCAAATCTTGGCTGCGTCTATAAAACCAGCAAACATGGCTATGATATAACCTTCTTTGCTGAGCAAACATTCCTCGACGTTATTAAAGTTCCTTTACAAACAACATTGAAGAATTTACATTTTATATACCAGTACCTATTACGTATGTACCGCTATTGTGATCCTGTATACATTGTGCACGTGAAGCCAGCGTTTTATGTCGCTTGCTCCATTACTAACGACTTTGATGGACCCATTGTATACGTGGGCGGCAATGGATGTAATCCTAGATGTTAGCACACGTGACCAGGCTATAGTGATAGACGAGACCAGTTTTATCGCCAGCATGGGAGAATCGTACCTAAAGAATGTGTGTGATGCCATTAAAAGTCTAAAGTTACAATGTACAGTAATGTAAGGTACAATGCAAAGGAAAGAGCAGTGGTGGCCCTGCATCGGCCCCGACTAACGAGTTGTAAGTTGTAGGTTCTTACTTTGTAGGTAATTATTTTATCACCAATACTCTCAAAACGGTGAAGGATAACATCGGGAAGAAAGACATGCCGTCTTAGAACCAAAAATTCGAAGGCATGTGACATCTACTAACAAGCACTGAGCCCGCGTGATACCTGTGTCCCAGCCGTGGGAACATTTTCAGGCAAAGATAATGATGATGATGAAAGGCAAGAAAATATGGTTTTGAGTATCAATATGGAAGGAAGCCCAAAGCTCTGATGGTATGTGTATACGATGAAAATGGCCCGAAAGGAGGAGATTTTCGTGATGATGAGTAAAATTATAAGTCTAAGAGCCACATGCGGCATGCTGCATTGACAACAAATAATGGTCGTGAATTTGACGTAACTTCAAACGTGCAACGAATGTTTACGTTGGCTATTGTGATAGAACTTATCGATTTTATAGCCGATAGTTTAGTGCGTAACTGGCCGGCAAAGAACGTGTGCGATGCCATTAAAAAGAAAAAATATCGTGCATTTGACAGAACTTCAAACATGGAACGATTGTTTAAAATTACAAGATTTACTGCCAGATGCGATTTTGTTTTCACTATTCTACAGAAACAATTCCTTAAATAGCTGAACTCTTTGAGAAAGATGTTCGCACTGTAGGTAACAGATAAAGTCCATAAAGTTTATTTGGAACACTACCTTTTTTCTGGAGGTAAATGAACTGCAAATGGTATCAACATGTGACGTGTACCTAAATACGGATAGGATTTTCAATGGTTAATACAGAAAAAACAGGTCAAATCCAACATAGAAGTTCTTGTTTATAGCTAAAACAACAGCAAAACAAAAAACCTTTCAAAGCAAAAGGTGTTCAATATTGTTAACGTTTAGGTATGTATTTATAGTTCGGATATAAAATATTAGATTAAGCCATTGTTTCTCGACGAAAAACCTTTCAGGGGTTATAAAAACAGCTTACGCTTGACTTATACCTTATTTTCTAAAATGTTGATCCCGTACGAAGTAAAGGACCGCTTGAATCTTCATAACGATTAAGTGCTTAATCTATCCGACAAGGAAGATTTTGTTTTAATCCAATAAGACATTTCTCGGGAATCCCTAAATAAACAAGCTTTCATCTTTATACAGCGACTAGCGACTTGCCCTTGCTTCGCTCGGGCTCTATGCACTGATGAACGAATGATGAAAAAAGAAACTTACTTTGAAATTTGTTTTGAGTAGGTAATAAAAATTACAAATTATGTTGTTTTTTTATTCATGTTTCAAACTCGGAACTGATCATCCTGAAATGCATACAGGGGAGGTAATAACCAAGACGGGTAGGCCGGGTAGGTAACACCTACTATGCATGTTTAATTACGCGTAGTTCTTGCTAATGAAAATGTGTGCGTGCAAAAAGGCGACGCGTCCTGCATGCACACATACTCATTAGCAAGAACGATGCGTAATTTAACATGCATTCCCATTTTAGGCGGCCTACCTAAGTGCCTACCCGACTTGGGCTTACCTACCCTACATGTCGCAAGAAGTACAGAAACGAACAACATCTGATAAAAGATGGCAGCACGAATCGCAGAATTGATTGTACAAAAAGTGGTGCAGAAAAGCTCGTAAACTATATGTGTGCAAACAAATCCGTGCAAACATTCCATGTACCTAGTCAAAATTATACCATGGCAATTTATAATTGAGGACACGGTCTACCAATGGGTAGCAATTAGGTAAACAGTAACCTATACGTATGTAGATACGTGTTGACATGACGCATGCATGCGGCATGACGGCGTGGTTGTCAAGTGTCAAGTAGGTATGGTCTACAGGTAGTTGTTTCAGGTATGGGTGTTTGTGTCAGTGAGTTTTTTTTTTTAAGACGCACACACCATACAGAAAGTAGTTCTAGTGTGGGGCAACTTTTGTTTTTACAAAAAAAAGAAAATCACACGAAATCGATCACAGGACTTATATATTGTCAAAAGTCCAATGGTATTGCTACTGACTTTTTTTTTTGTAAAATCATCACATGAGTGGTGTGGTTTCTGGCTTTCAGAAGATGCTGTGTTTTGGGAATAGTGTGGTGGGGTTGTCCCTTTAAAACACTGAATAGTGCGAGTTTATTTTTTATTTTAAGTAAGTATAGATAACAGGTCTAAATGAAAGAACCTGACGAAGACTAACAACGGCAACGTACTAACTTTACTGACGACTTGGTAACATGTTGTTAAACTATAAAAACAAACAGACTATTAACTCTGAATTACAGTTCTGAGCATTAACTACTTTATCATCCTGTCTAACTGTTAGTTTCATAGCTTTGTTTTAATTGAAAGGATACTTTTAAACAATCATTTTATTCGTCGACTAGAGCGTTTGCTAGAAAAATCGTGAAAATATTCGTGGCGATGTTTGGCTCTATGCTTTTTTTATAATCAAATGAGTCCTCCCACTCACAGTCAGACTTGTAATGACTTAAATCCATGGTGGTCCTTCAATAGTCCTTTACGTTCCAGGGCCACTGTTACCTGATGAGACAATCCCGCAACCCTGGACATTCCAGCGACCCCAGGTAGTCCCACGACCCTAGAAATTCCCGCGACCCTTTTGGCTCTATGCTCGGCTCAATTCGTTGTTCAGGTGGCCTTCTATGAACTCTTAATGCGATCCAGTTTAGGTTGTGGGAAAAAGATGGCGCTTGACGACTTGTATAGCTCTGTCTCTTTCCCACAGCCTAAGGTAAGGCTACAGTTCGATTCGAAAATTAAAAATGTTGATTGCTTGATGTTTTGTTACAATTAAATGTTCAAATTCATAAGCATCTTACAACCTACTACTGTAGATATTTTTATATCTACAATTCCAAACAAAAAAAGAACAATATCAACCAAAATACATTCTCATTCAGTGCCATTGATATTGGCCGAATCATTTTATTTCAATACAAATCAATAAGAAATAACACAAAAGGCAATTAGTACAATTATGGCTGTCGATATCGGGGCTGATCAGTCATGTTCCCGTTTATAAATATTGTTGAACATTTTTGTCTCCACCATTTTATTGATATTCCTTTGTCCGTTGTTATGTATTTGGTCGTTAGAAGTTTAGATATAATTTTATTTATTTCTAACGGAACGCAAATGTTTGGAAATGTATTTACAATGAGATTTTTTTTACAAATTATGGATGTAACGTATTAATCCTTGGGTTGCCTGTTGGTTAGCAACAAACAGTAGGCACATTAGCAACGAAATATTTGAGTTGATAACGTGTAACTTTTTTTTTTTTTTGTTAACGGTGGGAAACCTTCAAAAGGCTACCGGTCTTTGGGGAAAAGACCGGGGTGTGTGGGATTTATACCTCACTAAAACCACCCCGGTGGTCACCATCAGCACATGGGAGGAGGCCCCGTTTCCTCTTAAAAAACCTTACCGTGGCCCTGATAACGTGTACCTACACAAAATATTGGAAGCCATAACAATTTCATTTGTTTTGGCTGGTTTTATTATGATGCTGGTTAGATTATGACAATTAAAACAAAGGAGGTGTACATCGATAAGCTTTTACGACAGTATCATTCATGGAATCGCGAGAAAAATCTGATACTCTACTTATAGACGTCACATAACGAGCCACACATTTATTATTCATTATTATCGTTTTGAGGTTATTTTTTTTATGGAGAATCTACCGGATATTTATGATGAACATTTCAATAAATGTTTATA
>JAQSVV010000676.1:0-69417 GCA_036375495.1 Agrotis segetum | reverse complement strand
GGCCTCCCGTAAGGCTTTTTAAAAAAAGAGATTGGAGTTACGCGGACAAGTTTATTGGGAATAGTAGATACAAAGGATTTTTGTAAGAGACGTGTGGCTCTCAAGGCTGCTGGACTGGAACTGGTGGCCGTCGTTAGGCGGCCTCGCACGACGGTTAGCTTCTTAATTATTATAGTACCTGGAGTTGTATGTTATCTGAGACGGAAGCAATACTTGGAAGTGCGGATGCGCACTTCTAACGGTTTGTTTGGTATTTGGGAACATCGCAGGGCTATAACAGCCCCCCGTTTAAGTGGAAACTTACGCTTTTTAAAGCGAAGTTTTCGGAAAAGAAAGGATTTAGTTTGCTCTTAATCGCGGTGAATTTGACAATTGAATATTAGCGGCTGGGTCATTATAGTCTACAGATTCGTCTCTATTATGAGTCAGTTTATATTTTTTGTAGAGAGCCACGCATTTCTTATTACAACAGTAGTATGATACAAAAATAATAAAGAACAAAATGAAAATATATAAAGTAATGGAATGTGACGGAATTACATTGGGTGATTCAGATTGGTTAAAAGTTTTTGCTATTTCAAGAATGTTATCTATTCTATCGTTAATTCTGTCTAGGCTATCCGTGTTTAGGTTGGAGATCTTAGCTAGGCTCTTATTATAGTTTAGTTTATTGAAGTTTGACATATTACAACATGGATCATTAATTAAATTAAAATCAGAGTGAACATAATTCAGGGACAATTTAGGATATTTTTTACTTATCAATTTTATATTTTTACAATATCCATTACAGTTAGACTTAAGAGTAAGTATACCTGTGCCAAAGATAGTATGTTCAGTTATCTTATTTCCACATTCGACATTCAATTTAGTAGGTTCTGAATGTGTGAATATCCATTTATTATTATCTAAAGATTGCCATATGTCGATCAAACCATACAAGAATTTAGTTGTACATTGTGTAGGAAGTGATGTAAGAATTTTAGTCATTATCTCGGTTTCACAAATGGGATTATCTTGCGTGCTTAGCTCGCTGGTCTGTTTACAAACATAGTTATCACTAGTAATAGTTTTACAATCAGTTAGTCTACTTAGTGTTATGTATTTAGATCTATCTTGGCTTAGAGCTATGTATGGGTATGTTGGTAATATTAAAGCATATGATTTAGATACATTGATATCGTGAGGCACAGGAACAGGAATATTTTTATACAAGTTATATTTACTAATTAAAACTAAAGGAATTCTTAAAGTAAACACAAGCTTATCATCTAAGATATAAGTTACAATCTCTGACAGGTTAATTAAGGTATGTATATTATTTATTTCTAGGTCTGTGTGAAACTCTGTGTATTTAGGCAAGTTTTTGCTGTTTTCTACAAGGTCAATAAACAAATCTCTTGGCGATAGCACTGGGGTGCAAGGTGTTTGATTGTGCAAACAAAATTGAATTAATGACATCTTCTAATTTGTAGGATAGACTTAGCATACTTGATTGGAGCACATTTAACGCGTTTTGAAGAGTACTTTTAAGTGATAGGGCATTCGTTATTACTGTGATATTATCAACGTGGTATGATAGGTTTTCCAAAGCGGTATTAAGGGAGTTTTCATTCTTGTTAATTTCTATGAATGATCTATTAAAATTATAGATAGCGGATTTTGATATAAGAGTATTTTCTTTTACTATTCCTAGAAGTTTATTATTGCTTTCCTTTAAGGATTTGATGGCGTTGCTGTAATTAATAGCATCGTCTTCATCCATTGTCCCAAATATGTGTTTGAGAATAGTACCTACACCGGATATCCAGGCAGATCTTTTAGACTTGGTGGATAACAGATGTGAAATGGAATAGAAGTCTTTAGTTATGTCATCATTCATAGAGATTAGCGGTTGGAATGTGTTTTCACAATTAATATTGTGAGCTGTATCAATTTTGGTGCATAGGTGGAGAGATGAATATAGTGTGCTCTTTATGTTGTCAATGTGAGACCTTATGTATTTTATTTCTATAGGTATTAAGACGTGAAGGTGGTCGTTCACTAGTCTAACGGATCCGGAAGGGTTAAAATAGATGCCAGGGCTTTTGGAAATTTGTTCGATGGTAGTGTTGTCTTGGACGTCTGACATACTACATAACGCTGCCAGGCTGTAAAAGAGTAATATTACCTTATTATCTAATTAAACTAACGTGTAAACTTATGACCTAAGAGTGAGCTAGTTTTAGCTCATCATAGTGGTGTTTTACATTTTTTCTATTAATTAATAAGGAGACCGTGTGGTTCCCATGGACCTGGGTTATCTTATACGGTCCTTTCCATAGCGGAGATAACGCCTTCCGCATTCTCAGATGGCTCTTTAAATAGACGAGGTCACCGACCTTGTATACAACGGGTCGTGACCTTTGATCATAGTATGTTTTGGACATTTCCTTTGACTTGGCTATATTTTCAAGAGCTTTTTGATGGGATAATTTCAACCGGTGATTTAGCATTTTAATATATTCGTGATATGTACTATTAGTATCTAGTTTGTATATGGTATCTGGTAAATAGGGTTTGTGACCAAATAATAATTCATATGGTGTGAATTGAGTAGTGGTATGGACGTTTGTATTATAAGCGAGGATTCCCGTGTAAACGTATTTATGCCAATCAGTTTGTTCAGTATTGACATATGATTTCAGATATTCCTTTAGAGTGGAGTGGCTCCTTTCCAGGGCTCCTTGTGTTTGGGGATGGTATGGTGTCGACCACAGTTGTTTTATCCTTAGGAATTCGCAGGTCTTTTTAAATAAGTCAGCTGTAAAATTTGTACCTTGATCCGTAAGTATAGTCTTAGGGATTCCAAATAGGGAAATGAAGTGAATGAGGCAATCACAACATTCTTCGGCTGAAACATTAGAGATGGGATACGCGAAGGAGTACTTTGTTAGGTCATCTTGCAGGGTAAGTATATACCTAAATTTGAATTCGCCAGCTTCAGGAAGTGGGCCTACGATGTCGAGACTAAGGCGTTCAAAGGGAGAGGTTGAAGTGGACGTTATTTGCATGGGAGCTCGATTGGTTTGACGAAGCGCTTTATTGAGTTGGCATTGGGAACATTTCTTAACGTAATTCTCTATGTCAGATTTCATGTTTTTCCAGTAGTACCGTTCTTTAACGCGATTGTACATACGAGATTGGCCTACGTGTCCTGCTACAGGTAGGTCATGGTTTTGTTTCAGGATTTTGGGAATTTCACTTGGAACTGGGAAGATAATTGTATTTTTATAGACATTGACTGCGATATTTGTATTATGAAATAAGTATGCGAGGATGTTGTATATTTTAGAATAAGAGAGGTTAACAAAGGGATCTTTGAAATCTGAGATGGCAATTTCGGATGTTTCTTCGCATCTTATTAATAATTCATTTCTTAAGTTTTTCAATGATTTAAATAGGTCTGGATAAGGTAATTCGTCAAAGTGATGTACTTTGGTGTAAAGGAAATAGAGTGATTTATTTTTACATGTGAAATTCTGGAAAGAATATAGGGTTCTCTCTTGGTTTAAGAGGTCAGATGTGTCGCCGTAGTTAGCGAGCACTTCTTCGACGTATGGATTTGATTCGTCAAGATCAATGGACGTGGGAATAATAATAATTTTAGAGTTTGAGGATAGTAAAGGGTTAGTGTACTCGCGGATTACCGTATTGTAGGTGTGGTTTTTATTAGATGAGGCTTTCAGGAAATCGGAGTACTGATTGTCGTGTACTTCAGGGCTTGGTAGATTAAGTGGTGAACTTTCAGGTTTTGATAAGTTTTCAGTATTTGTAGGGTTTATGATGTTAGGGTTACTTTCAGGAGCAGTGAGTATATTAGGTGGTTCGAGGTCGGTCTCTTGGAGAGGATCCAGGGGAGGTAAGTCGTAGCCCTCGGGATTGAAGGGGCTAGTCGGGAGTTCCGTGTCTAGGGGGTTCATTCGCGAAGGTCCGGGTCTCGGAGAGGTAGAGTTATCGATAGGGAGGACAGGAATAGGATCTGAGTGTTTGGGTGTCGTTACATTGACAGGCATTGGTGCTGGAGTTGGGTATCTAGAGAGCGCGTCAGCGGCAGAGTTTAATTTCCCTTTTCGATATATTATTTCATACTCGTATTCCTCTAGTTTTAATCTCCATCTTTGGAGTTTACTGCTGGGGTCAGTGTGATTGAATAGCCAACGTAAAGGACGATGGTCGGTAATTATTATGAACTTTTTGCCATAGAGGTATGGACGGAAAGTTTTACAGCCGAAAAGAATTGCGAGTAATTCTTTTTCAGTTGTACTATAATTGCACTCATTTTTGTTGAGTGTACGGGACGCATAGGCAATAGGTTTATCTTTACCTATTTCGCCTTGGGAAAGGATAGCGCTGATTGCGTAGTTGGATGCGTCACATGTTAATATGAATTGTTTAGAAAAGTCCGGATAGGCTAATAGAGGCGGAGATATGAGTTTGTTTTTTAGGGTTTCGAAAGCGAGTTGGTGTTCATTTTGCCACACAAACGATGTGTCCTTTTTCAGGAGAACTGTTAATGGTTTAGCCAGTTTAGAGAAATCAGGGATAAATTTACGATAATAAGACATAAGTCCTAGGAATGATTTAATATCTTTTGCAGACTTGGGCGTTGGAAAATTGGATACGGCTTTAATTTTTTCAGGATCGGGTTTCACACCGTCGTCAGTAATCAAATGACCGAGATAGGAGACTTCCTTTCGAAGGAATTCGCATTTGTCGGGTTGAAGTTTGAGGTTGAACTCTCTAAGACGTTGAAATACCGATTCTAGGTTTTTGATATGGGAGTTTAGGTCATAGGAATAGATAACGATGTCATCGAGATAGACGAAGCACCGGGTGCCTTGTAGGCCTGATAGGACAGAGTTCATGAGTCTCTGGAAAGTTGAAGGGGCATTTTTTAAACCAAAAGGCATACGTTTGAATTCGAAGTGTCCTTGTGGTACACTGAAGGCAGTTTTAGCTGCGTCTTGAGGTGACATTTTAATTTGATGAAAGCCAGAAACTAGGTCTAGAGTGGAAAAATACTTAGATTTTCCTAATTGATCTAGTATTTCAGTTATGTTGGGTATAGGGTAGGAATCTCCAATGGTGATGTCATTTAATCGCCTATAGTCGATAACAACTCTCCATTTACGTTGTCCAGAGGCATCAATTTTTTTAGGGACGATCCAGATAGGCGCAGACCACGGGGACATAGAAGGTTTGATAATGCCATCCTTTAGCATTTTATCGATTTGCTTTTGGACTTCTTGTTTGTGACATTCAGGAAATCTATAGGACTTAACGTGGATTGGCGTATCACTAGACGTTTTTATTTCGTGTTGTAACGCAGTCGTTGTTGTCAACGGGTCACCAGGTAGGTGGAATATATCAGAATAGTTGGAGCAGGTCTGGTGAAGAGCATTGATTTCTTCAGAATTTAAGTGAGATGTTCTGAGTTGTTTAAGCACTTCTTCGGTGCGGGTATAAGCGTCTTGGGACGATATTGTATTGATAGGATATTGATTGTGCTGAGAGGTTTCAGGGAGTGTGTCGATATGGGTTAGAGTCAAATTCAAGTTTGACTTGAGTGTAATAGGAGAATTGGATATATTAGCAACGGTAATGTTGATTCTCTTATTTTCCTTTGTACGGACTAGGCAATTGGCTATGAGTATATTTTGATGTTTAGTTTGATCTAGGATTAACCCTTCTTTTATTTCAGGGTTAGAGACTGAGCATTCTATGACCATTTCGGATCTAGCAGGGATATAGTACACGGGTTCGTCGAACTGGAGAGGAATTGGTATTTTATTAAATCTTATTTCCTTGGTAGCATAGTCGATGTTACCGCCAAAAGCGCTTAACACGTCGCTACCAATGATGCCGTCATGGGGAAGATGTATTTTGTCTATTACGTGAAATCTATGGGTCGCGAACTTTGGAGGGGTATCTGAAAGTTGTAATTTAAGTTGAAAATGACCTAAAGTCGCTGTGGTTTTTTGGTTAGGTTCTATTCCTTTTAAATTAATTGATTCGGTTACGAGTTTGGGCATTTTCTTAATGCAATTTTTCTTTATGAGGCTTACTGCTGATCCGGAGTCTATAAGGAGGCACAGCGGAGTGTCTGAGATGGAAGTATTTATGAATAATTGTGGAAGTAGGGTTCTCGTGGGATCTGTAGTGATCTCGAATATTTGCATGGATTTTGGGAGTTGCGCGGATTTTATGTTTTCAATAACTTCAGTGGAGCTAATAGATTCGTTGGATTTAGTAGGTTTCGCGGATACAGTGGATTTAGTAATTTTCATGGATTCAGCGGATTTAGTAATTTTCGTGGATTCAGTGGATTTAGTAGGTTTCATGGATTCAGTGGATTTAGTAATTTTCGTGGATTCAGTGGATTTAGTAGTTGTGGTGTCCAGCGGGTATGGGAAGTGGTGTCTCGCACGACACCTATACGAGCCACTTAAAAGTTTTTTGGGTCGCTATCAACTTCGTCGTAACTTTCGGGGCTTTCTTGTTCGTCAGATTCTTCGACGAAATTGACGCGTTGAGGGGGTTTAGAACCGGAAGCGGATGTTTCGCTATTACGGAAACGATTATTATTATACTCGCGTTTGCGACAATTTTCCAATGTATGGCCTGGGGCTTTGCAGTATCGGCAGACGTCGGGATTTTTAGCACCGCTAGGATTTGGACGTTGTTGAGTTTTAGATGGGGCAGATTTATTCGATTTAGAAAACCTATTATCCACGGGTTGGTTTCTTTTGAAAATAGACTGTTGAATGCGCTCCTCATTGATCGCGTAATTGACGGCTTCATTAAGAGTGTTAGGAGACCTGCATCTCACCATATTTGAGATTCGTGGGTGTAAACCCATTACAAAGTGATGGAGGGCTAGATCCTCCATTGCCGCTGTGCGGCCAGGTAATTCTTTAGTCTTGTTTGTGTTTAATGTGACTTCTGTTAATAGTTGTGAGAGGCATGTCTCGATTTTTAGAGAAAATTCACTGACGGTTTCTTGCGGGCCTTGCTTGCTCTCTTGGAGTTCCGTTAACAGGTAAGTGTAGTGTTTTCTGTCACAGAATTGAGCTTTAAGGAACTCTCTGAGTTGTTCCCAGTTACTGAATTCTCTTATGGAGCAAACAACCTCCGCTTTACCCTCTAATCTGCTTAGGATATATTTAAAAATAATCGGCTTTTGGATTTCCGAAGCTAGGCTGTAGGCGTTGTTGCAGTTAGTGATAAATGAGTTCAATTTCTCGCGTGTGCCGTCGTAGCTTTTGATAAACTTAAATAGACTGTTGAGGTCCATTTCTTCAGGATCTGACGATTTAAGGGATCTCGTAATTTCCTCTGGTCTTAGGGATTTAGACATAAATGCGGTTGCTTGACGTCGGAACAGGATCTTTAAAAGGTTGGACTCACAGTAGGCAGGCGAGCGTGGTGGTGTGCAGCATACCAGGTGTGCTGGATCTGATGGTTGTGTGTGTGCTGGAGCCGGCGGCCGGAATAGCGTAGCGGCGCGCTATGGATTTACACTTGCACTTGCACTTTACACTTGCACTTGTCACTACCGCTTCGCTGCACTGCTTTGATTGGCGGAACGGAGACGGACCGTAGGATTTTTACAATCCCACCGCTGCCACCAATGTTAGGCCGGGCCTCCCGTAAGGCTTTTTAAAAAAAGAGATTGGAGTTACGCGGACAAGTTTATTGGGAATAGTAGATACAAAGGATTTTTGTAAGAGACGTGTGGCTCTCAAGGCTGCTGGACTGGAACTGGTGGCCGTCGTTAGGCGGCCTCGCACGACGGTTAGCTTCTTAATTATTATAGTACCTGGAGTTGTATGTTATCTGAGACGGAAGCAATACTTGGAAGTGCGGATGCGCACTTCTAACGGTTTGTTTGGTATTTGGGAACATCGCAGGGCTATAACAGAACGAAGTCGCGGGCACAGCTAGTAAGAAATAAAACCATGCTGAGGAACCGGCGCCGATGTAGGAACCGGTGCAGTGGAAAAACGAAGCCCCGGCGCCGGTGCCGGTGCACGGCCATGCCGGTGCCGTGCCGGTGCCGTGCCGTCTAATGGAAAAACGCCCATTCACAAACCTCCACACAACACAAAAACGCAAAGTAATTATTTTGTGGCACTCCGGGTAAGTTTATACGTAACATGGTACTATCGATGGAGCGGCTTTGCACGACTCCTCATTTTGGTTGCTTTAATAAAAATATCCATAGGCTATGGTGTGATATTTCAGACCCCGTTATCCCCCTGATATTTTTTTCGATATATCTTCATGGTTTCAGAATGGTCACCCACGCCCAGTTGAAAAATTCACCCAGTTTTATTTCGCAATCGTGTTAAGCATATAAGCTTAAAAAAAACCATTTTCTTTACGTATATAATTATCCTTTGTGTGTTTAAGTGGATAAGAATATCGCATTAAGATCTGTGTCTTGTTTTTAATTATCTTTTAGTTGTTTCACTGTCATTACATTAATGACGGCATTAAACTGGTTTTCTGGGACATGTGTACATTATAGTGATTACTGAATGTAGGACAGGTTAAAGTAATCATTTTCTGATTACAGACTTATTTTAAACCATTATGTTTTTTAACTATTGCATAGCTTTTAGCGCGAATCAAGAAATTCCGTAACGAAAATAAACCTAACACTCCGCTTCGTGTAACTATACTCGTATGTGTACACTGTATAGCATTTCTTACAGTATTTTAAATCCTCAGATGAAGGCGAAGAGACGACGTATTTGTATTTCTTTCACAAAAACGCGCTCATGACACGTTTTCTGAATGTTTAAAAACTAATTAACTTAACTAAATTAAATAAATAAAAAAGAATTACTTATATCGGACTTGCAGTTCCGGAGATATGCGAACACAAACATAATTTACTAAATCAGTTGACGCCGACTCCTTACTAGAGAAGTTGTATCTTCCATTATCAGCTCATCCACCTGAGATGATGATTATCAGATGCAAATACTTGAACTGCTTTAGAAAATATATTAAAATGGTACTATATGCCTATAAAATTTGAAGGTTACCCTCGATTTCCCTAGGATCCCATCATCAGATCCTGACCGGATGATTATGGGACCAATTGGAAAGTATACCCTTTCAAACAAAGAAAAATTTTCTAAATTGGTCCAGGCGTCTTCGAGAAATCGGCGAACATACATTAAAAAAAAAGATTCCGACGAATTGAGATCCTCCTCCTATTTTTGAAGTCGGTTAAAAAATACGTGACACTCGGGAACTGCCATGGTAAAGCTATTGCATAGCATTTCTAACAACTTATGTAACTTTTTTTTTAGACTATGTTCAGCTACGGCTACTTTCTTGCAGTTTCACTTGATTAATGAGTCTGTCGAACTGAAACGACGTTAAACGCAACCTATACTAAACCAACTTATCGTGGTCTCGCTTTGTACCTGTATGTTCTTTCTGTACATTAAACGGTTTTCAGTATTTGAGACGTAAAGTAAACTGGAACTTTGACAATTTAAAATTGACAATTTTCAAGGAAAAAGTTTGTTCCTTTTTCGCACACCAGAGGCGCTGTTCCATTTTTTCATACAAGAAACACTGTAAATACTGTAAAGTAAAATAGTGAAAATTCGTGCTAAGGGTACACATTACTGAACGGTCAGATACTGGTTTTGTATAACTTAATATGTAGCCGTGTGTAAATGCTCTTCACAAAGTATTCGATCAGTTTACTTATAACAGTGTAACTACTATGTTCCACGATAGACCGGAAGTCATTGTCCGATTACGTGCGATCTCTTCACGCTGCTTGGGTTCGCTCCTAAATGATTCATTAGTCTAGTTCCATTTAATATTGTTTCTATTAAACGATCAAAACAGTGATCTTTACCGCATTTTTTTTATTGATAGACAACATTTATTTTTATTATATGCGAAACCTGAATATAGTTTGTTCAGAATCAGTACTTAACTGATTCGATTCCAATAATTTTTACACCGTGTTATATTTTTTCTCAAAAATATTTTAATTAAATTTTATTACCAGTTAATTACAATACAATCACCGTACGGTTTGTACCTATTGCCCAACTATTACAAGCTTAAACTTTTTATTTTTTATGATACGGTTTTAAAATTTTGTACATAGATTCTTTACACAAAAAATATTGGACGGGTGTATCGGGTTACGCATAAACAAAAAATAATGTTGTATACATAACATAAAACATGTTGAGTAAGGTTTTAAAAAATAAATAAATATTTTTAATGATAAGGATTAGCTAACGCCTAAAAAGGCGTTGGATTTACATATTTGAATAGAGATAAAATTACCAGAAATAATTATCATTGTACTGGTCAGTGACGTAGTTATGGCTAGAAGGGGCCCGTAACAAAACTCGTTTGGGGCCTTTCTAATCTAAGTGTACAGTTGCAGTTAATATAATATCAAACACTATCGGAAAAGGCAACCTGTTACAAAACCGAGACATCTTAAAAACAGGATTTATGGGGATTACATTAGGATATATATATTATATTAAGTATGTATTGTGTTTATTTCAAAAATACAAGTAAGTACTTCTAACACTAACATGTTTGCAGTGTGGTTATAAACACAGACGTACTATCTACATATTATACTAATGACATTAAGACTTAATAGCATGATATCAGAGTAGATTTTGCGACATCACGATGATAATAATTAAGACTGCGTCAAAGGATGGCTGGTTGGCGCGACAAACGGGTTTCGGCTTTAGTTACGGTTGTTTTGACAACGACCTCCAAACTAAGAATAGATAAATGATATTAAGATTTGACAGATAGCTCCATAGGAAATCAATGATGCGATGCGAATGCAATTCGATCAATTCCAACTAGGAGGAAATCAACCTTACCACTAACCACATATGACATAAAACACATTGTTCGGGAAAATAGATAAAAAAAAATAAAATAACAAAACACGATCGTCACGACGACGTCAAGTCAATCGAATTGCATTATTATTAATTCTTGGTAGAAAGGTTGATTTTCACTTTACTCGTTAATCAGAGCCACTGCTTCTAAAATATCTAATATCTTTAAACGAGCAATTCTTGTATATTTATTTATATATAATCAGGATCTCGGAAACGTCATCGGTCATCCAGATATTAGGTACTTAATGTATGGAAATTAAAATAGTAGAGAAACGACACTTTAGCGATGCTATTTTATGTAATTGTTGAAATAGGATGTTATTATGAAATCGGGAAATGCTGTTACAATAACATCCAATAATGCATAATGCTGATGAAGTCATAATGTCAAACAATGCGGACTCACAATCTCACAGACCTTGACGCTAGCCGTCAACCGTTCAGCATAATACAAGTTGGATAATAACACGTTTTTTAATTTCACGACCTACGACACGTAAGCCAACAGTAGGCAGCTACTTGCGATGCGAATGGAAAAGCGAAACTAGTGAGAAAATCATACGTGCGGTTGTGTACGGGTAGATGATAAACAAAACACGCTCGCCACGACAACTTCAAGTCAATCGAATTGAATAATTTTATCGTAGAAGTAAGGAATATCCAAATTGCAGGATTTGCTTCATGTGGAAGCTCCCTTAATCGTGGTATTGCTGACGTACCGTTCAGCCATATACGTGAGTGAGCATTCTTTTTTTTAATCGCTCATGTTTCGGATCGCGCGTCGCGGTCTACTGTAGCTCAGTATAATTATGTAGCCTCGGCCTTTCGCTCAAAACACGCTGTAATAGCATGGTGCGGTAGGTCAATTTCAGTTTCAAAGTAATTTGAACCTTTTTTCCATTACGTAGTGTCGCTTTCATACAAATGGTTTTCCTCAATACCACGTGCTAATACAATGCCAAAAATGTTGAAAACAAAATTATCTGTAAAAATAATTAACAATGGTCATATTATCCTTTAAATGCCTGCATGACTTGAGTTGAGGTGCTTATTAGAAATTATCATTTCTAAGTTAAGAAAAATAACGTCACCGGCGTAATTTCTAACCGACTTAAAAAAAAAGTAGTAAATGTAGTAGTATGTGTGTTTGTCCGCGATTATCTCGCGTTTGGCTGAACGGATTTTGACGCAGTTTTCAGGAAAGTGTTCATTACATTCTGGAGAAGGTTTTAGTATATAACACTAATAGATATCCCGTGACGTTGCCCACGTGGATCCGTTTTTGCTTACTTGGATTGTCAAAGAATGATTCCTATTTGTTGATTAACGCATCAAGACTCGGTAGTTGTGACGTCAGCCTATTGATCTTACGATTAAAAAAAAAACATTTTAACTAACATTTAGCTTAACTACTAAACAAGCAACTGGCCTTTTTTTTTTTTTTTTTTAGCGTGGTAATATCATCAAATGTGTCCTCCAACCCCGGGCAGGGCGGGAGGGACTGTCAGACTTCTACTGACTAAAATCCACGGTGTCCTTCATAGCCTGTTACGTTCCGGGGTTACGGTTATGGAATAATCCCGCGACCCTGGCAAAGCAACTGGCCTTAAGCAACTTTATATCCTTGGCTTGTCTCAAATAGTTGTTGACTGGCTCTCACATTTTAAAGTAGGTATTATAATTACTACTGGTTTTAATTTAACAGGTTTTACAATCTGACAGCATTCTTACGTTTAGTATAAAAAACTAGCTTAGTCCGAGACGGACTCACATCATGCAAAGCGTTCCGAACGAATTTAATTTATTGTACCATGATACTTTGGAAATAAATACTGTTAGTTTTTATTATAACAGGAGAATTTGTAAGTACAGATTCTCCTGTTATAATAAAAACTAACAGGAAAATCTTTAAAATATCTACCAATATTAGTATTTATTTTCCAGCAAAAATAGAAGAACAGTGTATATTGTTTATAACCCCATCCAGACGACACAATTTTTCGCCCAATTTGATTAGATTGACAATCGAATCGGATCGTCTGGACGGAAATATGAAATTCAAGGTCATTGAATGGTCGGTATCGCCCGATTTGAGATTACCCAATCAAATTGGGTGATGTGGACGCTAACTGACCAATTTTTTTTTTTTTATCTATGTTTGTAGTTAAAGCCAAATCAATGCAAGTTTTTGCTTCTTGGTAAGAGGCATCTTGATATAAAGAAGTCCGGTCAGTAGAGGCAGCGGTACAGAACGACGAAAAAATTGACGATTTAATTGTATACGTATGGATGGACGATCAGATTGTGCCCGATTCGGTCGGCAATCAAATCGGCTGATTAAATTGTGTCGTCTAGAAGGGGTTTAACATGGGGACGTAACATAATGGGGACACACACACTTACAGCAAACTTGACACTAACGTAGTGCAAGCGCCAACAGGACGCCATTTGTTAATGGCCGCTTGCAAATGGCGTTATGTTGGCGCTTGCGCTACGTTGGTATTGTGTTAAATTTGCCTTAAGTGTGTGTTTTCCCATCATACCCCGCGTCCCCGTCTTATAAACTGTTCCTTTATCTATCGGTTTTTTTTTCAGAATTTAATATCATTCATTTTGGAGATGGAGGTTGATGGTCAAACTTAGTCAAATTTTTAAATGTTAAAACTATAGAAGCTTGCTTCTTTATATAAATCGGCTAAGAATTGTTTAAGACTCCAACCAAGCAATTTACTATCTTGTTTACACGAGTCTTGTCACTCGAATATAATCTATGGATTAACTACAGTTGTTCGTGTCTTGATTGAAAGATATATAATTATGTTACATCTATTTTTATACGTTTGTAATGTTTTGTTTACTTATATTATTATAGTACACAAACGGCATACGATCATTCTGGACAATTATTATAAATGAGAATAATTCAAAACAATCAGATGTCAATCTACAATCATCATCAATAATAGAAGTCAATACAGTGTGTAAAATCGACACTCACAAAAAGATTCTGAACCCAACACCCTGCAATTGGCGGCAATTTTAGTTTTTTAACCAGCCGAATAGGGGTAGGGACAATAAAATGCTAATGTCTTTGAATTTAAGAGACATTCAAGCGAATAAACGTTTGTTGCTAAGTTAAACGTTAAGACTGTCGAAAAGTTTCCTAATTATCTAAATAAAAACCAAAGGACCCAAAAATCACCGAAAATGGTCGCAATTCTCGGCGTTTTGCGTTAGATTTTTTTTAATAAATACATAGATTGGTCGATAAAAATTAGTAATAATATGCACATAAAGTATCGTCAAGCCGAAACCAAACACACTGTATAGTACAAGAGTTTTTTTCTGGACTCTCAATAACTATGGAAAAAACCTTAATTGTTTCAAGCAAATGAAATAAAAATACTTATTCAAATATTATCTCTTAGAGTTTTTGTTAAGCAGTTAGAGTCGACAAAAAAAAAGTACTATTTTGGCCTTGCCCTTGGCCTGGCGTTAAGATAAGTAAGAGACCGCCTTTTTTATTGAGGTAAAATCATCAAATGAGGACTTATTTATTATTCACGATAAAAAGGCCTCCCACTCGGGATGGGCCGGGAAAGACTGTCTGACTTGTACTGACTGAAATTCACTGTGACTCTTAAGCCTTTACGTTCCACGGTAACCTGATGAGACAATCCTGCGACCTCGGCAGGGTTTGGCCTTCCAGGAAGGGGGCCCATCAGATTGCTGACAGTTCTTTGGGAAGCACGTGGAGAACGATGCGCCGTCGACCCGAGTATGGTACATGATTTGACAGCAAGTCACTCATTACCATAGGTCGGAATCAGGTTATGATTTCATACAGCGAAAGAATATAATGGATATGCCCCAAATCCCGGAATAACTTTTAAAGAGCAAAAAGTCTTAATTTCTATGCAGGTATTTGCTTTCAAATTTTTTGTCGTCTGGTCGACACTTCACGTGACCTGGTTGGCTCCTTCTTTGGCCAAAGAATTAGCATTGCCATTCAACGTGGCAATGCTGCCAGTGTTTTAGACTCGGTCCCGGATGACAGCGATGTACTTTGATGCCGAAATGTTCAGTTGTCTTTAAGTATTTAAAAAAATATCTATTGTAAATATTCACTACGTAAATTTTTTGATTTCCAGTTTTAGTTCTTAATTAGGTTCTGTATTTATTTTAGTAAGTAAATCTACCTTTGAAACATGATCAAAAGGTGTTCTAAACGCAGTGATATGCTATTAACAAAACATCATAATATGTATGTAATTATCTTAATTATACAGTACCGTAGACTCGCGTGTAGTCAGTGTGTTTACTCAAAATCAAACGGTAAAGAATACATACTTGTAACATCGATGATGTTAATACTTAACAAATCATTAAACACTGCAATCCTCTAAAACACAACATTTTTATCGAAACACTAGATTTTACCTTCCATTTTCCATATTCATATTCATCATAATTTACAACTTAATCACTTTATAAATAGAGTTTGTTTTGTTCTATCACTTGTTTACATTTTACACTCGCGAGTACAGACGTTCATCCTATAGCTGTTATCTTACTAGTAGTAAAGTAAGGTTTTCATAACTGTAGGTTTGTAGTTAGAGTGGGGAGAGACGAACACACAGGTATAGACTACATAGACCGCCGCTCAGTCTCAGATTAATTAATTGACTATTGATCTATCCAATAAATGTACTAACCAGCGCGTGAAATAAACGGAACGTAATTTCGAATGTTTAAGTCGAATTTATGACTACTTATACCTATTATTGGCAATCATACATTGGAATATTTAATTTACTTTCAATTTTAAATTCGTGTTCGCTTTTAGCCAAATTAAACTTTTAATTTAAAAATTTAAATTGTCAAAATAAACAATGTAAATGTAGGTAAGCCTGGTAGAGTCACGATTTTCTTGAAATGCGAGTTTAAATCAATTTGAATTGGATAAAATACGACATCAAAATGTTCTTTTTTTTTTGTCAAAACCAACTGAACTACTAAAACACGTATGTACTATAATCAGATTTCACTGACTGAAAACTACAAAATAACTAATAGTGTACTCTATTATTTTATTTATAACAGGATAAATTGATAAGGAAGTTACTAACACTATTTTTTTTCCGTGACTTTGCAACAAACGTAGTTTTATGGCGGATATTGTGACATGTTTGATAATTTTCATTTAATACACAGAGATCTAACGTTTCCTTAAAAAAAAAAAAACTAATATTAAAAACACACGCCTGCTTTGCCAAAAGGTGAACTAAAAATATTAAAGATATCAAGTTTAAAATACAACTTTTTTTTTTGGTTAACAGAAAAAAATAATTTCATTGCACTGCAATAACATTTTATTTCTCTGACAGTTCTACAGAGATTATTCTACTCAATACTTTATTAGTTCTCCCGTAGAACCGAGTCAATCGCTAAGCCATTACATCAATCGAGCCGTCAAATTGACCACTGGTGCCGATTAACTGTTAATAATATTTGCAACACACATTCCTCCTCAAAGGACAGTTAGATTAACTAGTCAAAAGCGACTGATAAACCGATACTAGGTCAAGCTACGTCAATCTGAGAAGACATTCCCAGATAACCGTAGGTAGTCAACTTGGTAATTGTCTTGACTGACACTAATTTTCAAGAATAGGAAGGAAAATACAGGGTTAATTATAATTATATTATATTGTTGCGTGTACAGTTTGACAAGTTATTGCTTAAAGAAAATTAATCATCATCTGCCTAGCCTTTTCCCAACTATATTGGGGTCGGCTTCCAGTCCAACCAGATGCAGCTGAATATCAGTATTTTACATAGAGCGACTGCCTATCGGATCTCCATAACCCAGTAACTGGGTAATACGTTACCCCATGGTAAGACTGGTTGTCAGACTTTCGAGCTTCTTAGGGCTCATGTACACGACGCCGCCGCCGCGCCGCCGCCGCTCCGCCGCCGCGCCGCCGCCACGCTGGCACCGCAAATCCAATTCGCTAGTGTTTTATTTTTTCTGAAAAAGGAGGTTTCTCATTTCGGCCATAATGTTTTTTTTTAATGTTTATTCGCGGATAACTTCTTTGTTCATGAACCGGTTTTGATGATTCTTTTTTTGTTGGAAAGAAAGTATTTCTTACTATTTAGCTCCACTCGATTTCTCTGATCTTCCATCATCAAACCCTAATCTCCATATCATGGAACCGCCTTTGAAATACCTTCTTTCCAACAAAAAAAGAATCATCAAAACCGATTCATAAACGAAGAAGTTATCCTTGAATTATCAAAAAAAAAACATTATATGGCCGCAATGAGACATCTCCTTTGTTAGATAAATAAAACACTAGCGAATGGCATCGCGGTGGCGGCGCGGAGGCGGCGCGGCGGCGGAGCGGCGGCGGAGCGGCAGCGGAGCGGCGGCGGCGCGGTAGCGACCGTATAGGTACACAGCCTAGAGGCGCGGTAGCGGCGCGGCGGCGGCGTCGTGTTCATGAGCGCTTACTGTGATTAACGACTGTCAATGATCTACAAATGACAGCCGGGACCGACGCCGATGCTCGTTCACCCGTTGCTTGTCGCGTTCGGTACAGTGAATGAAATGTTACAAAGCGACAGCGGGCGACTAGCGCGAGTAATCACTCGTCGCACTTTCGCCCGGCGACAAAACTATCGAAACTACACTCGCTTCCCACCGATCACCAACTCTTTTTAGAGAGAGTTCTACTCGTTACTCGTTCATCGTCGGCGGTCGGACCTGTGGTCGGACCACTTCCTAGGACGTCATAGTAGGCCACCAGTTCTGCCAATGCTTCTATAAATATGTATAATAGATATTTTAATGAAGATTAAACCTTTGTTGTAGTGCATTTTAAACTTCCGGGGTCGCGGGATTATTCCCTTACAGTTCTGCCAATGCTTCTATAAAATAATATGTATAATAGATATTCTAATAAACATTAAACCTTGGTTGTAGTGCATTTTAAACTTCCGGGGTCGCGGGATTATTCCCTTACCGTGACCCCGGAACATAACAGGCTATTGAAGGACACCGTGGATTTTAGTCAGTTGAAGTCTGACAGTCCCTCCCGCCCTGCCCGGGGTTGGAGGAATCATTGATGATTTTATCACGCTAAAAAAAAAAAAAGTGCATTTTAAACTTGACACGTGTTTCAGCTCTTTGAAGGATACCTGTTTTATTTTTTGTTTAAAAAAATAATAATTTAAAAGCTGTGATGACGCCTGAGCGAAATACGTTTTATTTGTTCGTATACGAATTTGTTAAAAAAAAGATTAAATCTCTAAGTCGATTTCAGTCATCACAGAAAATTCCATTAATGGAAATAATAAATATTTACGTCTCAAATCAAAAGAAATGTACAAATGTAGAAGGAAAAGGTTATGAAAAAACATCAGGAATATGTGACGAGCAAAATATTGCTGACATAATATTAATATGTTTTCTATTCGTATTAACATCGGAGTCAGACATGTTTCATTTGCCTTTGGAACTGATTATGCTGCTTGGCAATGATCAAATTTACTTCACCTTCAAGAAGCGGGCGGGGGGCGCGGTGTGTGACTTAAGCCCGATTTACACTTCAATAAGCACAATAGCGAGTTAACTTGCGTCATCGGCGAGTTAAATTGTTAATGTTGTTTGAACGGCACAAGCGAGTTAAGTAGTAAGTTGTCGATTAAGTTAAGTTGAATAGATCGCGATCCTATTTTTTGGCGAGTCCAGTGCGAAGTGGCCCCCTCTCTCGCGTCTCCCGCGCCCCGCCAACTTAACTGGCATAGCGTGCAGGCTTATTTTATTTTACTTTCAATGTGTTGTGCAAGTATTGATACTATTTATTTTATTAAAGCACGTAAATTGGTGTTAAGTAATTCAAAATCCATTTTCTGGATTAAAACAACGCGAAACGCGACTAGTCTTCTTCTCGGCAACTTATGACTACTCACTCCGCCCGTTTGGACGCTACTTACAACTTACTACTTATTACATATCTGTCTGAGTTCTTAACTCGCTACTGTACTTATTGAAGTGTAAATCGGGCTTTAAGCCCGATTTACACTTCAGTAAGTACTGTAGCGAGTTAAGAATTCGGACAGTTAAGTAATAAGTTGTAAGTAGCGTCCAAACCGGCGAAGTGAGATAGGCCTAATCCATAAGTTGCCGAGCAGAAGATTAGTCGCGTTTCGCGTTGTTTTAATCCAGAAAATGGATGTTGAATTACTTAACACCAATTTACGTGCTAGGGAAAAAATAGTATCAATACTTGCACAACACATTGAAAATAAATATGATAAGCCTGCATACAGTTAACTTGGCGGGGCGCGGGAGACTTGAGAGAGGGGTCTACTTCAAACTGGACTCGCCCAAAAATAGGATCGCGATCTAGGTATTCAACTCAACTTAATCGACAACTTATTACTTAACTCGCTTTTGCCGTTCAAACAACATTAAAAACTTAACTCGCCGATGACGCAACTTAACTCGATACTGTACTTATTGAAGTGTAAATCGGGCTTATCGTTGTGATGTTGTGTGCAGCGCTGTTCCATCATCGCCTTTTGGTATTTGTTAATGTTCAAACAAGCGACTAGTATCACAGCAGGCAACCGCTCAGCCACTGCATCTAATGCCTTTTATTTTAATTAAATCTTAGCGTATATGTCATTACATGTTACCGGAAATGTACCAGTAATGTTTCAAAGTTATTTAAGAAATGTATAAAAAAGTGTACGCCGTATACAGTTCGACGGAGACCCGCTGGACAGGGCTCCTATTTTTGCATGCAAGGATTGAAGGAATCTAACCAAACCAAACCTAAGAGCCAAACCAAGCCCAAGAGTTTTTGGCGCCTTTGATAGTAGTGACTTGGTTAGGTTTTACTCATTTCTGAGTGATTTAGAAATTTTATACATTTCTTAGGAATTTATTGTATACAAGACAGACTACATAATTATATCTCCGCTAACAGATACAAGCAGCAGTGGCAAATATTACTTCTGAATACTTGTTAAATTCTATTGATATATTATTTTTGTTTATATAATTAAGAAGATAATAATGACTTAGAACCTTGGTTAAAATTTGGTAAATCACAACACAACGAATGACTGTTAAGCCAACATCTCATTTTCACTTGAGTTGCTCACATTAACACAGAATAATCGAATTAATTTACGTCTGTGCAATCCCGCCTCCGTTCAAGTGAGACAAATAATTAAGCCTGCTGTACACTACTCGCGAAGTTGGTCGAAGTTGATCGAATACGATAGTGTAGAAGGGCACTTCGCTTCGTTTCGTCCAACTTCGGCTCGCTTCGGGCGACTTCCATTTGTTGTCGTTTTTTGCGACCGAGTCAAAGGGCACAATGATGACACATGCAACTTCGCGAGTAGTGTAGTCACATACTTCGGGACTTCGATCAACTTCGACGAGTACTTCGTCGAGGCAACTTCGCGAGTAGTGTAGAGCAGGCTTTAGTAATCGACGGAATACTGATAATTGGGTTTCATTGAATAATGTAAAATTGCTACATTTGCGGTAGCTTTCACAAATTATATCGCTGGAAGGTAATAAATCTATCTCGGTCTCAATAACTATTGATCCCGATCTTTGTCCTAACTTTTCAACATCCAGATTTACTGACAGATAAAAAAAGATCAGTGATTGGATTGAGAAAGAATATTATTTTCCGGTGTAAGTAATAAATAATTTAGAATGTGTGTTACTTACTTTAAAATGTTTCTATCATCAACATGAATAATGTATTATTCACTTTATACATAACATTTAAAAATAAGTATTAAATGTTTCCACTACTAGAAAACAAACACCACAAATCTCGTCTCTGTAACAAAAATAAGCCCCTTCGTACACTAGGCGGCGCTAGTCTCCGATACCTTACGATTTTGGTATCCATTGACGCGTGCCCGTGTACGAACCTCTACGGGTTTGTATTGCGATAGCCGCTTGGATACCGAAGTCGTAAGGTATCGGAGACTTGAGTCACCTTGTGTACGAAGGGCCTAAGTCTACACATTGTTCTTGATCAGACGTCGAACCCCCCCCCCCCCCCTCGGGATTCCCGACGCTCTTGGCTTCTCATGAAGTAAATGGGGCGAGAATTATCTCTCCCTCCAAGAGTAGATGCAGCCCAGTGCCAATTCATAGATCCCTAAAAATTTCGTTAAATTTTCGTATCTAGGGCATAAAACTTATGTGATTATGATCTTTTAGAAAAAATTTGATGATATCTAAAAAAACACTCTTATATAAATCATCGTTTTATTGTAAAAATTTTAAATGAGAACGGCCAACATCAATTTTATTTTATTTGATAATTCAGTAAAGTAGACATGCTGAGTAGAACAATCATCATTATAGCAGTCATATTATTATGTATTCATTACTAAGTAACACAGTTATTTATTATAAGAACATTTATATTAATTGAACAACCATTTTAAAACTGTATACACGAGGAATTTTGTCTTATTTCACAACGGTGGGGAGCAAAAGAGCCAGAGTGCATACCTAACAAATAAAACAAAAAATAGCATGATTTTCAACCTACACCAATCTGCAAAATTTTACCAATCGAACATTAACCTTCCACCATTGCGATAAAGTTGAAAATTTGTTGAAGGTCTTTGTTAAATTGAGGTAGGTTGATGTCAGCTGACGGCTGTACTATTTTCCATATAAAAAGGTTGGGCTTGACACAATGTTATCAGAAAATTCGTAGTAAATATGTACAACATTACAAAAAAGTCGTTGATATAGTTTTTTAATAGTAAGTGTGTACAGTCACGAGCAATAACATGTAGACATTTAACAAAATTCAAAAGCAAATTACTCGTGAAATGCTGGTTTCCACCTTGAAATAAAACCTATTTCGTAACAGTATGGCTTCCAAAATAGAAGTCTAGTGAAAAGGCAAAAGTTTAATCAATATGGTAGCACAAAATCGCTTTTGAATACTGCTTAGTGTTTACATGCTATTGCTCGTGACTGTACATGATAAAGTGAAAGCTTCAGTGTAGCCCGTGATTTTTTTCAATTAATATTTTAGGTTATATTCGCGACCGTAACAAAACGAGTAATCATATTATTAAATTAAGTAAGTACTAGTTGAAATTAATTCATAGATTATCTCCAGTGCAGAGAATTGTTCTCCTGGAACGGATTATTTTTGTTTGAATTTTGTGGATTCTTGAAAACCTGCGTGCATCGCTCATCTTTTTTAGCGGTAATAACGGGCATGTTCAGTTAACAAGTTTCATATTAGTGTCACAGCAGATAAACAAGAATTTAAAGAGATAATCAATTTTTTTTTAAAACTGTTGTTGAGGATAATGATGTCATGTGAGAAAAATGATTTTCAAGCCTAGGAAAATGACGATATGTTGAGGACAATGACAATGCTTATGAATTTAGTTTTGTACTTATAAACAATGAAGATAATTAAGTATCTAAATTATATTTTTATTTGGTTAAAAGTATCAGGTTAGATAGATTATGTAAATTATAAGTATCTATCAAAATTTTAATTTCAAAATTTTAAAAGATTCCGCCGTATGATCTTAAAAACTATTGGTAAACTAACGGTTTTTAAGATCATGCGGCAATTATAACAACTACGACTATAACAAAACTATAATCTCACGGTTTTCAAAATCTAACAAAGTCTAACAAGCAAAAAACAGTCCCAGTAGAAAATTGGTTTACGACAGGACAAATCATTTTGATTCCTAAAAATGAAAACACTCATGGACCACAAAACTGGCGCCCCATTGCATGTTTGCCGACTATGTATAAACTTATTACTTCCATGCTACCTAACGAACTGTACAAACACTGTAATTGACGACATTATTTATCCAGAACAGAGAGGATGCAGGCGACGCGCCAGGGTCTGTAAAGATCATCTCATGATTAACAAAGCAATACTAGAAGACGCACATCAGTGTCAGAAAAACTTAAGTATGGAATGATTAGACTTTCTGAAGGCCTTTGATAGCATCTGACACGAATGGCTTCTTCAGGTGTTGAGGTTATACAAGTGCCCGGGTGCTATCATGGGCTTTCTAGAGATGGTCCTGTCATGCCTACATGGAATGTTATCATGAAGGCTCGTAGACGCTAGTGTAACCACTGATCCTATAGTTATACACGGAGGAATATTTCAAGGAGATTCATTATCACCACTTCTGTTTTGTTTAGAAATAAACACAATTTCAACCGTAACCGTAACAGTGAACCACTTCCTATATAAGGTCGATTTAAAGTTTATGCAAATTATAAAAGTCGTTTAAAGATTTAACTCGATAGAAAAGAAATATTTACTAGAGACAGGAATGCAGTTTGGATTAAGAAAGTGCAATGTTATACAGTTATGTGACAACCGGTAGAGTTAGCGAAGAGCAAAAATTTAAAATTGAAATTTGAACATTAGAAAAAAGACGAGACGTACAAATATTTACATAGATATAAATGAGGCGGGCAAAATAGGTCATAACAGAATAAGAGACCAACTAAAGAAAGAATACTTTGGCAGGATAAAATCAATAGCGAACACACAATTAAATGCTAGGAATCAGGTAAAAGCTATCAATACTTACGCGGTACCGGTTCTACTCTACTCGTTTGTAATATGGGCCGTATTATAAAGCAGTACTAGAAAAAGTAAACATAGATATATAATATCTTTTTAATTGGCTAAAAAAGCAACCGGTATCATTTTTGTTAGTTTTCAATATTTGCCACTATAAGCAGTTCCGAGAGAGCAGGTTATGTCTAACGAAAGATGAGACCACACAACACATCATCTCTGGGTGTGAAAAACTAGCAGGCATTTAAGAAACATTAACCACAAATAAATAAAAAATGAGTCTGCAGAATTAATGTGAGACATTTCAGTCTAGACAGACATCACAGTAGCACAAAATAGTCCTGATATAATTTATATATCCGAATTATTTAATAGACATTTCCGCAAAATCTTTAGTGTGAGTTTAGTTCCTGTCCCCTGTCCACAGCACTGAAACATTAATTAGAAAGATTTTTAATCTTTCTCTGGCTGATTTTAAGTGTCTTGCTTGAACGCCTGGAAAATTATTTGCCCGGATTCAGATGGGCCCGTGAACCCGTCTTTCCAGAGGCAGTGGGATGAGCCGCTCTCTAGGTTGGTACGGTACAATCTTGTTAATACGTCAGCCAATTCTGTAGAGCGTGCTGGCCTGCTGGCTGTGGGCGAATGGGAATCGGGTCTATGGCTTCAGGCACTATCGTCATTCAACATAGGTACCATGCTGAGTGACACTACTCCGGATCGCTACATGCCTGCGTTTGGGCGCTGCTTACGGGGCTCCACATCGCTGTCAATGTGGCGAAGCAGTCGACTCAGGTATCGGGCAGCAAGAGTGCGGGTCGGTTAGCACGCCAGCTTAAATGACATTATACGTCGTGCTCTAGACTCTGACCATAGGAAGAGACTAAATGATATGACTATAATGCTATGGAAGCTGGGCAACATGTGTCGAAACCCTTGCGCCATCCCTTCGTCTTGGTACGGCGTGCTATGCTGGTGCGGCTGCTGCAAGTGCTGAAAACCTCAAACAGCATAAATACAATGGCTCGACTGGCAGCTATGTATTTGAGCCGTTTGGAGTTTTTAAAGAACTTGCAAAACGTATAGTCGATTCTTCGCGTGTGACCAGAGGGCTGGCCTATTTCTTGGTCAAAGAATTAGCATTGCCATCCAACGTCGCAATGAAGGCAATGCTGCCAGCGTTCTGGGCACTTATCCCGTTGACAGTGATGTAGATAAATTTTTTGATGCTCTTTGTTAGTTTATTTTAAAATGTCACTTACTTAAATGATAAATTAGATGCAGACATACACATACGTATATATAATACAGAAACAAGCAGCTATTCATAAAGTTATCATCTTAGCAAAGTACTAAAGGATACATAATTTGTAACTTCTTAACAGGGGATCTGAACCTCTTTTTCTCTGAGGGTCTCATTGCGGGAGCTAAGAAAAACCACCAAAATAATTAAATTATAATTTAAAGGTAATATTAATGTCCAAAATAAGTGTTAAATTTAATAAAGAAAATAAAAACGTCATTCTTCTCAACGCGAGTCATTAGCTTATGTCCATAATGTCATTCTTCTCAATATGCGTCATTATCCTGGCAGTACAAATCCAGGACAATGATGTTGAGAAAAATGATAAATCGGAAAAAAACTTGGTTAAACCTGTTTTGCGCACATGCTATTTCAAAAAACGTTTCATAATTGTGTAAGTACACAAAACCTTCATACTTTTTTGCTAAATGAATATATAAAAAAAAATATTTGACGGATTAATAAATGAAAATGTAAATGACGTTGAAGTGAACATTTTGAGGAGAACGAATTTCAAAGTCATATCTGCTAAAAACGAGCGCCTGTATCTTCAGCAAAGCTTGTCGCCCGGCTGTGGTGCGGGGAGGTCTGTTCGCACAGCCACCAGTTTCCCTCCCTCCTGTCTCTTAATCTACTTAATATTGAAAACAAACATAGCGCAGGACAATGACGCACATTTTTTGACCCTGAGTTTTCTCTTTATTTACTTAGCGAGTATTGCCCATGTTTTCAAGAATATGTAGATTGATTATGTATAATTACGGCCATCAACATAAAACAGCTAAATAAAGTCAAATTTTTTTTTATCGTCAAAATATACCCCGCGTGTGCCGTGGCGACACATGAAAAAATGGCAATTTTGTGTGGTTTTTTTTTATATCTTTTTTTTTATTGACTTTTTACGATGATGATTTAAAGCGCCATTTTTGTTGATTATTTAGCTTTTAAGATTAGCACTTAAAAAAAATATATATACACACGTTCTCGAGAAATTGCCGAGGACATTAATTTTGAGCCTCTCGGAGATTGACCCAAGACTGCCCAGCTTGGGCGGAGCACCGACGTGTCCTCACGGCTGCGATAGGCGGAGACCTCTCGCGCCCGGCATTGGTTGCGGCCATGCTGCGGGGCGAGACGGAGTGGGAAGCGGTCAGCTCCTTCTGCGAGGCAGTAATGCTCGTCAAGGAGGAGGCAGGCCGCGAGCGAGAGAGGACAGCGTCCTCCCTCCGCCCCAGCCGCAGTGGTAGGCGCCCACGGCGACGGACGTCGCAAGATGATCTCCGGCCACCGTAGGCGCGGGCATGCGGGCAGCGAGTAAAGGGCAACTCGCTGCCCGACCAGGGACCATGCCCGGGTCGACGGCGCGTTGTGTCCCACGCGCGCCTCAAAGAGCGTCAGCATAATGACGGGGCCCCCCTCTCAGAGGGCCAAAGCCTGCCGGGGTCGCGGGATTATTCCCTAACCGTAACCCCGGAACGTAACAGGCTATGAAGGACACCGTGGATTTTAGTCAGTAGAAGTCTGACAGTCCCTCCCGCCCTGCCCGGGGTTGGAGGACTCATTTGATGATTTTACCACGCTAAAAAAAAAAAAAAAAAAAAGTGCAGAGAATTGTTGTGTTTGATTATTGGAATAAATGAATGATTATTATCTCTATAATATTTCATTTTAACATGCAAATTGAGAAAAAAATCACGGGCTACATTTTTGTACTTTTTCCACATTGTTTTTGATTATGCTATAATGTTACAGTATTATAAAATGTAAGTAATAAATTTTATGGATTTTTTTTTTATCACAAAGGTTCAATAGCTTTTACTATATTTACAAAACTTTATTTTATAATTATTAACAAATAAATAATCGGTTAATCGTTTCACACCCTTTTTTATTTAATTTACACTATACATTAACAGTTTAAAATAAAAAATAAATATTTTTCTTCTTAACAATTAAAGTGACTTGGAGGTTTTTGGACCCGCTTTTTAAGCACCAAGTCGCGGGTTGAGAACCTGACATTTAATTGATAAATCGCATTCAATACATATTTAAATAGTGTTTATTTACGACATCAAAAATACAGTGATCTCACAACAATATTTCGTTTATAGGTTATTCACAAAAGGTATATGCTTAAAAATAAACCGCAACAGCAATATAACTGCTGCTGCGATAAAACGGCTTGACGGGAGCTGTGACCGATCGCACAACAGGCCCTAAGGCTTAGGGCCTGTTGTGCGTTTACGTTTTTCAGTTGCCGTTTGGCTTAGGGCCTAAGCCAAACGGTAGACAAGTCGCAAACGATAATCGTTAACGCTCGGTTCTCCCCAATAGATTTTCAACCTTATTCCTTCGAGTCTTTAGTTGAAAATCTATTTAGGACTTCTAAGCGTTAGCGACTGGAACGAACGACAACGCCATGAAATATTCAATAGATTTTCAACTAAAGACTCGAAGGAATAAAGTTAAAAATCTATTGGGGAGAACCGAGCGTTAACCATTATCGTTTGTGACTTGTCTAGGGGGGCAGGAGTCTTTAAAAATAACAGAGCATTTTCGTTTGTTTTGTTCGCTATCGCTCAGCAGTCCGTAATGGATTTTAAACTTTATGATTTTGGGTATTAAGATGACAATCCATTTGGCTATGGGACCTAATAATAAGGTCGCTTTTCGTCATTATTATAGCCATTTACTTGCATTTGCGGCTTGTCAAAGTGTTTCGGTGATTAGCGGTTGCTTTTAAAAGTTTACATCTACATGGAACAAGAAAGAGCTAAATGTAGGTAATATAAAACGGATTGCCTTAAAACTTACTGAACTCTTATTATTTTCATCAAACACACAGCAAAGCACGAAGAATCATTGTGATTTCCCGAAAAACATTCACATAATACAATTACTATATTTAAATTAATTATGAACTCATCAGTTTTTATGATAATTATGTACCTACTCAATTTAATTTGGATATAATTTAATAAACATCATTTAGCTTCCTTCGCACTAGACACTACTCTTATAAAATTAAATTGTGTTTTTTCATATTTTTCTCGCCATGTTATTTTCGTAAAAACGGGACTAAGTTTTTGTGTTACCCTGGCATCGCACAGATAAAACCTGTTAAAAATTAAATAAATCTTGTTTTTGAGTCTAATAAGTTACTAACACAAATAATAATAATTTATTTTTAAAATATTATAATTATATTACTGTCCATTTATTTACGGTTTTGGTAATGCTGTGATGTGAAAAATTGAGCGAGGTCGGTGTTGAATTTATAGTGTTCAGTTTACCACCGAGAGTTTAAAATTCATTAGCACGCACTAGTCCCAGTAATTTCTTTTTCTTACAGTATTTTTGAATAGGTACCCTTTCACATTCTGACATCATATAAACCAACAATTTACTTTTTTTTATTAGAATAATAATAACTAATAATACAATAATTATAACGATAAAACAGCATATCGTCTAATTGAGCACAATAATTCTTACATAAACTTCAATAATACATTTCTTATCAAGCACAAAAACTCACATTTAAGTATTAATATAATCATGTTACGTATTAATTAAAACATAATAATTGTATAAATGTTAAATGACTGTTACTGTTTAATAATATTAAATCACTGTTATTTATAATTCACTAAATGTAACAGTTCAACAGCAAAAAGAACAACTATTGGGGATGACAACTTTCTATTCAATTATATCCCTAGTTATTCACCGAGTCCTAATAATTTATTTAATAAAATAATAATATATTAGTCACTCTATATCCCATACAAACAGTAGGTACCTATTTCCTTTACAATAAATACTTATACATATAATTACAATTTATACAACACAACATTATTTACACGTGTTCAAAGAACAAATTCGAATGCCACCTTTAACGGTAGAATAATCACAACACACTTTAGCTTGCCGCCTTCTGATCTACTGTTAGCAATTACGCGAAGATTTACTGTTGCGCAATATTGTGCAATAACGATAAATATGGTTGACGGACGATTGACGTTAACATGGCGTACACCCTGTGCAATGTACTTTTTTTACAAGGAAAACAGTTAAGTTTTGTTCTGACGTATTTCTTACTGGACTAACAGATAATTTGAATTTTCGTGGTAAGTATCTATATTTTCAGGTTTTGTATATCTCTACCATAGTATAACTTGGATGCCATGAAACATTTCTGAACTGGCCGGGCGGATGCGATAGAACTGCATGTTCTATCGTGTCCGCCCGGAAATTTCATTTCACTTGGCTCATGCTTCGGAATTCGAAACGTCAGGCAATGTGCCATCGATACATGGTGGAAATCACACCCAAAAATTTGCGCTCTTTAGAAAAAAACACTGCTATAAAAAGCTCCTGAGTGGTAAACTTTATAAAGTAAGAACACATATAAAAAAACTTTACCTTTCTCACAATTAATTACAATTTGGATTTACACCAAAGCAAAACAATATTTCAGAAAGTGCACAAGCTTAAAAACATCAATCAGAAAGATCACTTTTTCAGTCACAAAAAATCAATGTAAACCCCTTAAAAGTACAGCACTGCAGTCAAAAAGGTCATCACAACACTGTCCTTTTCAGTCCATAATGAACCTTGCATCGACAATCTAATGTGCACAATCGTATATCACTGACACATTCATAGAGTCTTTTACTCATAAAGTGGCTGAGTTGGTCCATTGGACTTTGACAGACCCGTTCTGGCCCACGTGATGCGATACAGGAACTGGCTTCCTTCTTCTCCTGTTTCGATGACCTGAGGAAGAAAAGTAATTTAGTTTTTTTTGCCAAAAACATTAAACATCTTGTTCCAAATTTCTTTTAGTCATCATAAAGGTGGTCGCGAAACTTTTCAAATTACCGTGACCCTGGAACGTAAAGTGCTATTGAATGACACCGTGGATTTTAGTCAGAGCCTGAGTCCCTTCCGCGGTTCCGCCCTGCCCTGTGTAAAAAAAAGTCATCATATTATATAGGTATGACAACAGTAGTGGAGACATTTGCATTACTTTGTGTAATTTATTTCATTACCACGAGAAACAATGTAAAACTAATGACATTCATATCTTCCAATCAACATTGGGCCGATTGCAGCTGATTATAGTCGATTGCAGCCAGTGGTGGTATGATAATTATGGTTCAAAAGTGGGAACTTTATAGGCTGATTAATGCTATGACTAGAGAGGGACTGACATCGATGAAGTCGGTTAAAAATGGTCCTTTCCTAGTCACTACTCGTAAAACTTCTAGCAGTTCGTCTTCAAATAAAAATCTTCCATGCCCTTTTGTGGGTATAGATAGAGATACCCACATTGTGTCATCTGTCATTTAAAAATTCAAAGATTAATTTGGACATCAATAACGTTGGTAAAGGAAATCAATATACACCCAAGACTTCATTCCAACGGATTTAATTGATCTCTGATAAAATTTGTGTAAGAATTTTAAAAATTGGTCCAGAATTTTACAAAAAATAAATCAAACCTTTCTCCATCAAAATATAAACATTGTTTCGAGTATTTAGCCATTTCAGAGGCATATGGGGATCAAAGTTGACGCATCAGATAAGTAAGTCTTACACAAGAGCCTCTACCACGATTTGTCATTACGAAGACTTGATCATACGCATCGACCAAGGTTTAGCGCTCTCATTGGTTGAGAGCGCCAAACGCGGTCGATATCGATTATCGAGTCTTCGTAATGACAACTCTTGGTATTCATAATTAGAACGTGCCATATCCTCACATGAAAAGAAAGACGTTAGTATGTCTACTCTGTGTAGAGCTACAAAGTTAGACCTCAAATAGGTTACGGTTCAAGTGTTTCTATTTATTGTCAGAGCAGATTGAGCTCCAGACGAAGTTATTTTGGGTTTAATCTGGAACAAATTTCAGCTTGTATTATTCTGGGAAGCTATCATTCAAACGACGACGTCAGAAACACGAAAGGCATTAATTAAATAACTTGAATAATACATAAATATTTGTTATCTCATTTACTGAACCTAGAGCTTATAATTAGACGGTAATGTTCACAAGATGGATCACAGAGAGGTATAGGTATTCAAACAAGAATGAAACTTGAAGTTTCTGCAGCATCTTTATGGTTTATAAATAAAATCAAACTGTTTAATCCGTCAGTGCGAGTTTTATGAAATAATACTCAACAGGTATTTTTTTTTATCAATGAATGTTCCCAAAGATGAAACTTCTTGAAATTCGGGAGAGAGTCTATTCATTAAGCACGGAGCCAATTTACTCTCATAATAATAATATTATGAAAAAGACGTTAATAGAAGAATTTGAGGCCTCACTTCTGCCGCTTGGGCGGCGACCTCTCATGCCCGGCACCGGTCGAGGCCGTGCTCCTTCTTCGAAGCAGTCATGGTAGCGAAGAAGGAGAAGGGACGCGTGAGGAACAACGCGTCCACCTCACGACACAGCCACCTCGGGAGACGGCACCGGACGTCGCGCTCCTCAAAGATCTGTCAGCAATATGACGGGGCGGTGGTGGACGCCCACGGCGACGGACGTCGCTAGACGATCTCCGGCCACCGTAGGCGCGGGCATGCGGGCAGCGAGTAAAGGGCAACTCGCTGCCCGACCATGTGTCCGGAACAGAAAGGGCTATTGAAGGACACCGTGGATTTTAGTCAGTAGAAGTCAGGCAGTCCCTCCCGCCCTGCCCGGGGTGGGAGGACTCATTTGATGATTTTACCACGCTAAAAAATAAGCAATATGACGGGTCCTCCTTAGAGGGCCTTAAAGCCAGTCACGGACACTGGATGGTAACCATAGCTCCAGAATGTAAGAGAGAGAGGAAAAATTTGATGATTTTACCACGAAAAAAAAGGGCCTCATTTCTGACTCCGGGCTAGATTGAGGCAAAGAGCAAATAAATTGAAAGAAAATAATCAAAGTTAAAAAAAAAACACTTACATAATACAGATTTAAGGGGGAGGCCTATGTTCAGCAGTGGAAGTCTTCCGGCTGATGATGATGATGATGAATACAGATTTATGGGATGTTACACATGGTTCAAAAAGACACAGTATTTTAAACCTTTTTAGGTGTGCAAATAAATATAAATCGTTCACTCATTCCATCACAATATTAATTATGTTATTTGAAATTCTGTTCATATCTAACGTATTTTCTACTGTGTTTCGGGGTGGTCATGGTGTCACGTTCAATTGTGCAGGAATGTCGTGCTCGTTACCATCGCACTTACTACGGTAATTGGCTAGTATGGAGTTTAACTCGAATTTCTGAACGTACAATATTTTTTGTCGTCGAACAAGTTGAACAGCTTTTCACTAAGAGTACTGAAGTAGAATTGAAGTTGTAGGAAGGACAAAAATTATTATCAAAGGAAAATGTAGTTGAGTCGGAAACTTTAATAATGGAAATAACGAACGTTCTAAATTATTTATTTATTCGAGAAAATAATATCTAGAAGTATTAGTTGACACTAGAAAGTTTCATTATGTTTTAGAACTAGAACTTTTCTTATTTTTTGAAAATACAAACTTGTGACTGAAAACTCAAAAAAAAAACGTGGGAAAATGCTCTCGATCCTTTCTTCAAACATTACAAAGCTCTATCGGATTGACCAACGAGGCAGACATCCAATTCCCAGGTGACGTTAAATAATGAACTTCTGATATACATCTGTATCGATTGAAATTATCGAATAGTCTGATTTATATATTCAACCAGCTCAATGATAGACAATCTACTATCTACCTACTGCGTGCCGCTATTATATGGACGGACACTAGACAAACGACCTAGCGAAGGTCGTAACCTTTGGTCATTAATGACTCAGAACAGATCGTTTTAGAAATGTATGAGAAAAGTTTTATCCAATATTAAATGTACACGCCGGCTGTTACGATAATATTGAAAACGTTGGACGTGTTGTTGTGTCTGAGAAAACGAACAAAGACTCAAAGACATAAAGAATTAAGAGTTCACGAGACGGGCAGAACAAAGGCATAAAAAAGGATTTACGATTATTTAAAAACTTTTAAGCGGATTGGAGTAGGAGAGAAATTAATGATGAAATTGTGACTACTAAACTAACAAGACTGGGAAATTCTTCTCAAATTATCAACATTTTACGAATTTACTACGGTGGCTTTTCTATGACGCTATAGTATGGGCAGGCTTGGTGCACTCCGCGGTGTGAAACTAACTGCAAGCATACGCGGGCGCACAGTGGACGTTTTTCACAGTCGGTTGCCGCCCGCCGCCCGCCCATTTCGTACACTACTAAAACCTTTTTAGCAAACAAAAATTGCTTTTGGGAAGTGACACTTCTGTACTATAAAGTATTCTGTGGTATGGTCAGAAAAAATATTGTATTGTATATATTGTATTGCCGTTGGTCCCGGCTGTCATTTGTAGATCTTTGACAGTCGTTACTGTTAGTCAAAAGCTCTAAAGTCTGACAACCAGTCTTACCATGGGGTAATTATGGTATTGCCCAGTAACTGGGTTGTGGAGGTCCGACAGGCAGTCGCTCCATGTAAAAATACTGATATCCAGCTAAATCTGGTTTGACTGGAAGCCAATCCCAATATATTATAGGTAGTTGGGAAAAGGCTAGGCAGATGATGATGGTCAGAAAAAATATCTGGACATTAAAAGTTGGTTAAAGTAATGTTTCTTCGAGTAGCATAAAGTCGTATTAGTAGGTACTTAGGTAGTCAATGTTTCATTAGATTTGACCCACTTTTGTTGACCAGAAAAAAAAATCCTTACCATACAATTTATATTCTGCCGATGCCAGACATAGCCGAACTCCACAACAAAATAAAGCTGGCCAATTTAAAATTTTCATTTTCCAATATTTCCCATATTCTAAATTTTGTTTCGATAGCCTTTCTCAACACATTTTTCTTCACAAACGTCAGTGATATCCAAGAAAAACTTCTATACTTACTCGATAAATTTTTAAAAAATACATGCTTATCAGATGACATGGATCCCAATGAAATCATGGTACGGTAGTTTAAAACTGTTGGTGGTTCATTGCTCACCTGTGTGATGGGACGCGCGACTACTGGCGCAGGCAGCGCGGGGTGCACGCCGCTTCCCAAAGCAGTGCTGTGTGAACCGCTGCTAAACACAATCCTCACCTTCCAGTCCATCCAGCTCTAGAACAAAATTTCTAAGGTAAATTGACGAAGAAACAGACTGCATCATGGAAAGACTTAAAGAAGAAAAGGGACAGATACACAAGGTGGCAGTATAGAGTTATGTATTTATACAAAGCAATAAAGCCTGCATGGCGGCTTCGCAAATATATTTGAGGAACGAAAAATTCAGCTGCGAGTGGGGTTCGAACCTGCGTCTTCTGGATAAGTACTCCAGAAGCTTTACTTACTATGCCATCGCAACCATAAATCTTGAAGCTAAATTTTTCATTCCCTTGTTTTTTGAAAGTTTTTCACTTTGTGCCATCTATTGGAAGCGTCTCAATCTGCTTACCAAACCTAATCAAATCAATGTTGCATTACATAACGACTACTAAACTTTTATAATTATATTATGTCTTATTTTTTGGAGTGGATAATCCTTGAATTTTTTTAAACCCACCGCACTATTCCCAAACTACTGCAATCCTGAAAGCCAGAATCAACAGTGGCAACCACCAGAAAAGCGCCGAGACAATGAAGCTTGATGTGTCCCGGAGAATGAATTTACCTGTCTTGGATCCTGCAACGAAATTAATCAGAAAATAATAGTGGTGGAGTAGGAAAAATATGTTTCCACTTCCCTCCATGAAAGCAGGAGACAGAAAAAAACAAGGCCAATAAACACAATGGGACATTACAACTGAGAGAAGCCCAGTTGCCTAGCAGCACGGGTAAAAATGACTACAATATTAATGGGTCCTAAATTGTGAGCTATCTATATTTGATTTCAATAATAGGTATGGCAAAAACGCTTGAACGGATAATCCTTGAATGTGTCCTGCCCGGTGGAGCAGACGAAACTTCAGACTAATAAAATAAATATTATTGATTTTAAACCACATTGTTCCTACCTGTGACCCTTTTCATTCAACAACCGGTCGCAGTAACATATTTAGACAGCTCCCTGACCAGACATTTGGATACTTCTTATCCCTTAGGCGACGGTTACACGTAAGGTATTTACTGTGATCCGTCAGTATAGTATTTATTGATGGATTTCAATTTTTACGGATGGATTAATACACCAGCCTACACGTTCAATATTTATTACGTCATGTCATGTGTTCAGTCTCCTGCTGTTTAAACGTCTAAAATGGCAACAGAGCTGAAAATTAAAGGTTGCGTGGCTATTATTTTAGCACTTAGTTTATCGTGGCATCACTTTTCATTTTTTTGTAATTTCCAGTAATTTTTGTAGTGCTTCTCCTTTTTTATTAAATTTTTGTAATCTTTTGAAGAACTATCCCATATCTCTGGCAAAACTTCTAAATTTAGGATAAATTCTTTTAAAACTTCCTGATCTTTAGTAAGTTTCGAGAGGGTGCGGGGCGGCGACAACGACGGTGCGTCCGTCGCCGCCACAAGATCCAAAAAGTCGTCATCCTCCATTGCTAGCGTAACGCGGTGATAGCTATTGACGCGAGGCTACACGATCAATATTTATCATAATCCGACGGATCATCAATACAGAATCAAGAAATCTAGAAATCTATGAATTAATAATGACATAGTATACATCAATACATTAGGTTACACGTTAATTAAATATCACGATACGTCATTACTTACTGATGGATCACAGTAAATACCTTACGTGTAATCGTTGCCTTATGAGAATTACTGAAGTGAAAGTTAGTAATCGATATTTATAAGTTAGTGGAATATCATGACTATCACTACAATATAGTATAAAACAAAGTTGGTTCCGTCTGTCTGTTAGATTTAGGCATAAGGTAAAGGAAGATTATTTGGTGAGATAGGCAACTCAGTGATAGAGTCTTAAAAGTCTCTCAAAACGTTACCTACTTATGCATGCTGCTATGCGAAATGATGTGTTCTACATCTTGTACACTTTAGTAGTGAACTAGTTGTATCATTTTGCCTTACTGCATGTACACACACACACACCCACAGACAATTTTCGCGAGTTGACGTTAGATGCTTAAAATTAGAAATTGTAGTAACCACAGAACAATCATCTATCTATATATATAAAAGCAAAAGGTCACTCACTCATAGGACACGAAAGCTCAGAAACTACCAGTGCTAAGGGTTCAAAATTTTGCACAGGGGTTCTTTTTAGGACGTAAGTACCCGCTAAGAACGGATTTTGCGATATTACGCCCCTAAGGGGTTGTTTTTGGGGTTGACAGTTTGTATGAAACTTTTTTGCTACAAGTACTAGGAGTTTCAAACTTTGCATGCGGGTTCTTTTTAAGACGTAGGTGCTACTTTAGAAAAAGGTTTTTCGAAATTCGACCCCTAAGGGGTTGTTTTTGGTGTTAAAAGTTTGTTTGAAACTTCGTTATTACACGTGCTAGGAGTCTCAAATTTTGCATGGGGTTTGTTTTTAAGACGTACGCACTACCCTCAACGGGGTTTTTCGAAATTCAACCCCCAAAGGGTTGTTTTAGGTGTTGATAGATAGAGGTCTCAAATTTTGCATGAGGCTTCTTTTAAGGACGTAGGTGCTCACTAAGACAGGATTTTGCGAAATTTCACCTCTAAGGGGTTGCTTTGGGGTTGATAGGTTGTATGAAACTTTCGTTACTACAAGTGCTGGGAAACTCAAATTTTGCATGGGATTTGTTTTAGGACGTACGCACTACCGCAGACGGGGTTTCACGAAATTCTACCCCCGAAGGGTTGTTTTAGGTGTTGATAGATACAGGTTTCAAATTTTGCATGGGGATTCTTAGAAGGAAGTAGGTGGTCACAATGACGGGACTTAGTTAAATTTCACTTCTAAAGGGCTGTTTTTGGGGTTGATAGTTTGTATGAAACTTTATTACTATAACAAGTACTAGGTGTTTTTAATGTTTCACCGGAAGGTTCTTTTACGACGTAGGTGCTACTTAAGGCGGGATTATGACGTGAAATTCCCCCCCTAAGGGGTACTTTTTAGCTTCAGAGTTTGTATGAAACTTCGTTACTACAAGTGCTACGAGTCTCAAATTATCCCAGGGGTATATCTTTAGGATGTAGGAGCTTATTAAGCTGGGATGTTGCGAAAACCGACTGTTAAAGGGATATTTGTGGTCGAATGAGAGAGAATAGAATTTTAGTTGATTTAGATTTTCTAAAAGTTTTGCATAGAGAGGGTGGCCGGAGAAGAAATTCACAGAAAGCAAAGCTCTAAATAAGCGCGGACGAAGTCGCGGGGGAAGTGCTAGTACAATATAAATGTAACGACTACTGTCAGTTGTATTTAGACTGAATGTTTAAACCTGTCTTATGTATTACATTTACATTGTTTAACATTTATCAATTAAAATTGTCTTCTATTGGTTGCATAAACCTGTCTCTCTTTCTAATATACTGGCACAAATAGGTATAGAAAAATTAAAAATCCGTTTTAAGAACATTTTATTGCCTGTAAAACAATTTTAGGCTTCATTTTTGAAGTGAAAACTTCTTTAGCGGCGTTGTACACTTTTTCTGTAATGGGTAAAAAATTTAAAACTCGCGTCAGGGTCACGTGACCCTGATCGAAAATGAGTAAGACGTCATTCAAATTAAAAATAAAACATAGTAACAAAAAAGTTTTCACTTCTACCGGCACTCCTGGAGTGCAACCTTTTTTTTTTTTTTTTTTTTTACGTGGCAAAATCATCAAATTCAAATCACGGCTTGAGGGTTAGGAATTGTTTCTTGATGTCTCGCCCATGCCATTTACCTTATAATGATAAGAAAAAAATAATTATTATGCCTTTGTTATTCCGAATTAATGTGGTCAACTTTAACACTTTATATCTCAAAAACCGGATACTTTACGAGGGTTAGTGTCATAATACTCGTATTTTTTGTTTTTATTGATGTCAGTTATCGATTTATAAAGGTTTCATGACTGGCTGCGATTTAAAAAAAAAAATCAAAGTGGCGGCGGTAGGTATGCCACAAATCTTCAAACCCCAATGTGTACATAATATAGTTTAAAATGGACCCGTGCGGAGCCGGGACGGGTCGCTATAATAAAACATGAATTCTTTTCGTTAAATAAACCCATACGAGTACTCAAACGTAAAACGCAAGCGCTCTGAAGCCACGTCAAAAGTGGAATGTGAAGCTCGTCCAACAAAGATAGCAAACAAGTTTGCAAGACAGAAATGTTGGAATTTATCTGTTTCAGTATTGGAATTTACTTTACTAGAATTTAATGCAAATGTTTAAATTTTCACGACGTCATTAAACACAATAAATAATGTGTATTATTAAATGTAAAAGTTAATGAGGATAGATAAATGCGAGGGCGAGTGGATGTTTGTTACACTTTCATGAAAAAATATTTTCAACAAACCTATAAAATAATTATGAATGACAGACGATACGTGCTGTGCGGGCACGGATTCACCTGTTTAAATTTATTAAAAACTAGCTTAAAGCCTAAGCACTAAAAATACTATTCAGACTAACAACCGAATTTGGAAATGCGTGTATTTTAAATGGTTCAGTAATGTCTAAAGAAAGCCTTTCACTCAAGGCGACCAAAAAAAAGAATTCATAAGGCAGATGTGAGTGGTAACGTCGGAAGGGCGCCTTAGGAAGACCTACATAAATAGCTTATTGGTGAAGTGCTTCAGTAATGTCAGGTGCATAGTACTCGCAAACGGCATGCTTGTTTGACCAGAATGAAGTAAAGTAAACGTTTATTTGCATAGATTGCAGGTACTAGGATGTTACAATTCAAAACATAATCCTTATACAATCTACCTTCTAATAGGCATTTATTTAAAACTATTCTTGGCACAGTAACACATTCAAATAGGAAAAAGGATTCATTAATAATGTAAAATTGTAATTATGAGAATTAAAATATAAATCATTAAAGTTATAGTTATAAAAAAAAAGGTTGCACTCCAGGAGTGCCGGTAGAAGTGAAAACTTTTTTGTTACTATGTTTTATTTTTAATTTGAATGACGTCTTACTCATTTTCGATCAGGGTCACGTGACCCTGACGCGAGTTTTAAATTTTTTACCCATTACAGAAAAAGTGTACAACGCCGCTAAAGAAGTTTTCACTTCAAAAAGTAAAAAGAAATACAAAATTATACAAAAATTTAATGTCAGCGTCATTATGGGAATTAAAACGTTATATATAAATTATAGGTACAAACTCAGATAAAACAAATAGGCAGATAGAGCGCTCAGAACACGCGAGTGGTTCCACCAAAGTTACTACTAAATCAAAAGTTGCTACGAACTCGCGACAGTACCAAGCTACGCATCGTCTCGCTCACACGTCACTAGTGATTTGCCATTTTATGTCAAAACGTGCCGTCTTGTGTGTTTAAACACTGCAAAAGTTGTTCACAAAAAGAAAGAAAACAAGATGGAATATCTTTCCACAGGTAACTCTTGTTATTTTTATTGTTTTGGTATTTATTTTCCATAAAATATTTTCGACTCACTTGAAACACAAAACCTTAACAGTAAATCGTCTGTGTTGCTAGTTTATGACAGGTAAATTATCCTGAATTAGAGGAATGTGTATTGTGCATTAAAAATATCGATCAAATTCGTCAAAAAAACTGCACAGTCGTAATCAATAGTACCTATACAACATTAGTTTTTGCTTATGCGAAACCTGAAACACGTATCTAGTATTTTTATGTAAAGAATCCATGTACAGTCGACAAAGTGGAATCATGACCCATTTTGACAATAAATCGTTTGAATCTGTCAAATTGACAAAGATCAAAGTTGTTACCATGGATATGTATGTTTACGCGAATGTGGACCTAATTGTATTTGAATGTCTCTGGGAAAATAAGCTTATGGTGGGTCTAAATTCAACTTGTGATGGTACATGGTACATTATTGTGAGAATTAAATAGGTAAGGAGTAATTAAATAGGTAGTAAATAATTACGCATATTAACTTTTATTCCTTATTATTATTCTGATAAATAATAAATACTACACGCTTATGCTCTCTAGGTATAACCATAAAGCAAAATAGCGTTTCCAATTTAAAAAAAAATGTAGTACAGTATTTGAGAGCAATGTAACTGAACAAAAATGTGAGAGTATTTCTCAATATCTGGCAACCGTAAACGCACACAGATGCACGTGTCCGTACACGGCGCCACTTATCTGCCGCGCACACATAAATAAAAACTGTGGTCGCTTTGTTGTTCGCGCACGTTCTATCTGCCTATTCCTTCATCTGAGGGTACAAACTCATAAAAAATACAATATACATCTACAATCAATCTATATATATAAAATTCAAAACTGACTGACTGATCTGACAACGCACAGCCCAAACCGCTGGGCCTAGAAACATGAAATTTGGCATAAGCCCTCTTTATACCACGTAAGTGAGCACTAAGAACGGATTTTGCGAAATTCGGCCCCTAAGGGGTTGTTTTTGGGGTTGATAGTTTGTATGAAACTTCGTAACTACAAGTGCTAGGAAATTTAAATTTTGAATACGGGTTCTTTTAAGGACGTAAGAGTTACCTGTGACAGGATTTTGCGAAATTCGACCCCTAAGGGGTTTATTTTTGGGGTTGACAGTTTGTATGAAACTTTGTTATTAGAAGTGCTAGGCGTCTCAAATGTTGCATGGCGGTTCTTTTTAAGACGTTAACGCTCACCAAGGCGGAAATTTTGTGAAATTCGACCCCTAAGGGGTTGTTTTTGGGGTTGAAAGATTTGAGGCTCAAATTTTACATAGGGGTTCTTTTTTGGACGTAAGTAATATCTAAGACAGGATTTTGCGAAATTAGATCCCTAAGAGGTTGTTTTTGGGGTTGAAAGTTTGTATGAAACTCTGTTACTACAAGTGCGAGGGGCCTCGAATTTTGCACCGGGTTCCTTTATAGGACTTAGATGCACACTATGGCGGGATTTTGCGAAATTCGACCCCAAAAGGGTTTGTTTTTGTGTTTGATATGTGTTTGGTATGAAACTTTGATACTACAAGTGCTACGCGTTTCGAATTTTGCGAGGGGTTCTTTTTAAGACCTATGTTCACTAAGACGGTTTTAGCCTAAGCGGCTTTTTCGGGGTTGATAGCTTGGAGACTAGAATTTTGCATAGAGATTGTTTTTTGGATGTAGCTTCTGGTGTTTTGTGGAAATAGACCCCAAGGGATTGATATTTTGTATGGATTCCTTTTAGGAACTAAGTGTTAGGTACCTAAAACGGAATATTGCGGGTTGATAGAATTTTTGTTGAATATTGATTTAGTTTTTCCAACAGCTTCCCATATAATATGGTGGCTGGGACTAGAAATTCACAAAGGCAAAGTTCGAAAATCACGCGGACGAAGTCGCGGGCGTAATGCTAGTATTATATAAAAATTAAATGTCTGTGTCATTATGAAAATCAGTTACAGAATAGTAGCATTTTTCAATTAATAATGCCTTCAGTTTTTTTTTTTAACTTTTGAAATGTTTCATTTTAATGGTATTACATTTTTTGTTGTAGGTAATTGGACCCATACTAATAATACTTCTTTTTTGTAACGCGGTGTTACAATTTTCGATACGTAGTAAATATAAACTGACTTCTTAATGGCCTGTTTCTATCTTTTGACATGGCAGGGAAAAGATGTATGAATGTAGACGAGGCGAAAAGAGTACATGAGGATCGTAGCACTTTGTAGTTTCTGCCTTCTCTCATGGGGAAAAGGATGTAATTTTATGTACCTACGTACTAATGTCGTTTTTTTTTTTGTAGGTATATTGACTTTTTCCTTTACCCAGCTCAGATAAGTAACTCAGGTGGTAACCTAGGTATTTGCTTAAGGACAATAATGTCATTAAAATCTAGATTTTAAACTTCGATAATTATGCGTTAATGCAGTTCTAATAAATCCCCAAATCGCAGTGCGAATGAGAACGGATGCAGTAAAATCAAAATTACATCTGACCCTCGTAGGAAAGTTTCCTTGTTGATAAATGTAATATCTAACAAAGTTACTGGTTTGGGACGTATTTTAGTTTAGATACATGCACGGTCAATAAATCACAGACGATTCATACAGTGTGTAGTTATCTGTTACCGATACCCCATACTTTAAGGTGATATTGCATTCTTATTTTTATCGAGAAACTGGTTATAAAACTTTATTACCCAACACCTCGCGAATGGCGGCCATTTCAGTTTTTAATCAGTCGGTATGCAAAATAAAATTCAAATATCTTTGAATCCAAGAGACTTAATACCTACATACAAAGACATTAAACTATAAACGAGCAATAGACGGGACATCACGAAAAAAGTTGTGATCCAAAACTTTTTACCAATAGGTAAAAAGTCGCTCAGTCTAGTAGTCGCGTTGCTATGTAACTCTAGATTGACGTGCTACTGACGCACGGCATCAACAATTTTGTATGAGAATTTTCCCAATGCCCGCTCTAAAGGTTCTTTTAAATCTCTTTGCCTACATACATGAAATCGGAAACCAAAAATTATGTTTTACACTCGTATGTATTTGGTTTGTATTGATGTTTTTCGAACTTGTTTGTGAGTTGTTTTATGCATTTAATGCTTTGTTTGACAGTAGCTAAGTGAACCAAAACATACTGTAATAGTGAAACAGATTTAAAACTGGTTGGATTTTGTTGAAGCTTTTTATATGAGTTTACGAGGTGCGAAAAAAAGAATCCAGTCTTACTACTTATTTAATAAAAAAAACTGATAAGAGGTGAATAGTTGGATGGTTCCCGGTCAGCTATTTCCCAAGAGAAGTCCAAAGTTTATCTTTAAAAAAGTATTTATTTATTTTAATTTCGTACGATTACGTCTTTGAGTACCTACTTCATATTAAAATATTTGTAACATGTTTGACGACTAAAGTTTTTACGTAGATAAAAAAAAAACCCAAAGAAAATCCATCCCACACAAACTTGTATAATTTCATTCGGTAATAGCTGTTCAAACAAAAAATATTGTCAAAACTGTTCTAAACAGCTGCTACCGAGCCTTATCATGACTGACATGACACAACATTACTGATACTTGTTCAAAACGCTGTTTTTATTCTCCTGAGGCCTCACAGTTTAGGCTGCGGGAAAGAAATGGCGCTAGACGACTTGTATAGCTCTGTCTCTTTCCCACAGCTTAAACTGGATCACGTTAAGAGCTCGTGGTAAGGCCTCTGTTATTGGTTTTAAACCCATGACACTAAAATAGTCTAACCCATGAATGAGCTTAAGACTTTTTGCGCGAGGCAGTTCCAGCTTTTTTACTTATTTTATAGGCAGCGTGCAAACGGCAGAAATAATAAAAATAGTGCTAGAAAAATTCCAATGTCGAAACAATAATGTGCAGTGCATGACATTTTTAACATAAAATTTGCCTGACACACAACGGTACCCAGACGCAACATAAAATTTAAATTGTGCTTCTTTTATATTTTTAGTTTCTAGTACTGTTGAAGCAATAATATGTTTGAAGACATGCTTTTTTTTTTAGCGTATAAATAAAATCCACGGTGTCCTTCAGTAGCCCTTTATGTTCCGGGGTCACGGTAAGGAAATAATCCCGCGACCCCGGCAGGCTTTGGCCCTCTGAGAGGGGGGCCCCGTCATTATGCTGAAGCTCTTTAAGGCGCGCGTGGGACAATACGCGCCGTCGACCCGGGCATGGTCCTTGGTCGGGCAGCGAGTTGCCCTTTACTCGCTGCCCGCATGCCCGCGCCTGCGGTGGCCGGAGATCGTCTGCTGACGTCCGACGCCGCGGGCGCCTACTACTGCGGTTGGGGCGGAGGGAGGACGCTGTTCTCTCTCTTTCGCGGTCCGCCTCCTCCTTCACGAGCATTACTGGGGCGACCGCTTCCCACTCCGTCTCGCCCCGCAGCATGGCCGCAACCAATGCAGGGCGCGAGAGGTTTGAAGACATGCTAGAGCATGTGTATCCCGTTTACGATTTTTGAGTAGAAATCAGTTTAACGTAACTTCGAAAGTAAAACAAACAATTTGAATAATCTTGCCAAACGACAAAGGGTAGGTATTATTAATTCATATTCAATGACTCGAATCAAATGATTTCACTCAAACATATTCCCTCAATATTTTTCTCTACATTTTGCTTTCATGTGAAATCACGGACGATTTAATACCCCAAAAGTCGACAGGTTTTGTCCATCATCAAAAAAATCTTGGAATTTGAGAATAATTATTTGAAATGGTAGCTGTGAAATAAATGACTGTTCGAGGAATTTTTTTACTGGTTTGATGGTTTATAATTTCGTGAAAATTCTTCGAACAGAGACGCATCGAAACGTGCCTTCTTTGAAATATCGAGGTAAAGGAAAAAAAAAAAAAGGTGTGAATTTAACATTTCATCATGTTTTATCGCTACCTCTTTTTGTGACCTTATGACCATGAGATTTTTCAACATTTATACTGAATACTGTAAAGTTTATTTGCTATGTGTGCGGTAATAGCGTTTCCTAGTACCTAACCACATTGTTGGTATTTTTCATTCGTTGCCACCATTAAAAGACGTTTAGTAAAAGCAATTGGACGTGCTCTTAGATACTCGTATAATTTAACTGTTAGCAATTTAAGTTACATATAAATTGCTTATTAGCCTTTTTAGGCTAGATAGTAATATAATAAACAAATCGAAAAAAAAGAAAAAAATGCGTGCCCACCATTTTGAAAAAAAAAAAAAACAAAATGGCGGATGGCACCTGGTACACTCCCGATACAAAAATATTCAAACCCCTAGCTCCAAAAGTACAAGTCTCTAGTATGAGAGGTGATCACCTTATGCCGAAAACTTAGATGTGCTGTACCACTTTCTATTTATAACAATTTATTATACACGAGAGCTAGCATTTGCATTTTATTATGTCTTTTTATTTTCAATTTTACAAAATAGGCTGATGTCACGTATCTTTAATAAAAAGGCTATAATAAAAAGGCTCCTGTACACGATGCCACCAAAACGCCGCGGAGTGGTGGCGGCCAGAGCCGTGACGAAGTCTGAATGTCAATATACGGTCGCGCTTTGTACATAACCTATTGTCCCAAACTCGAATTAACAAAGCCGTTTCGGTAGTATATCATGCCTTTTAGAGAATGTCTCATTAACCCGCCTACATTCCGCCGACATTCCGCTAATTGGATCAACAACAAAATGTTTAGTTGATGAATGTATACAAAGATCTTATACAACGTGTAACGTTAATAGCGCTTATATTATCTTTGATAGCGCAAAACCTCTCGTGGATTAACTCGGCCTATTTTTTTTCATACAATATGAAAAATTGATCGAGCCCATCAGTATGAAAAATCATTTTTTTTTAATTTATTTTTTCCAAAACTTTTAGAACAAACATTGTTCAGTACTGAGTTACCCCACGAGAGGTTTTGCGCTGTTAACCTTACACGTTGTATATTGAATGGTAATGTTAATACAAATGGAACACGACGAAAGCAAAAAGGTGAATAAAAATACTCTGGCCAACGTCGATTTCTTGGTTCTTAAAAAAAACAATTATCCTATTATTAATTTATTGTAGAAGAGTGGTGTCTGTACAATGGAAATATAATTATACAATAGTAGCAAGGGCTGTTATTATAATATGTATTGATGCCGAACCCGAAATTGTATTTTTTTTGTCTGTTTGTCTGTGTGTTTGTGCACGCTAATCTTCAAAACAGCTGGACGGATTTGATTGATTTTTTTTTTTGTTGAACGAGTATAGCTATTAAGTCTGGGCAACATATAGGCTATAATTTATGTTGGAAACTTGAACACCTGATGCAGAACTGCAATAGATCAGCTAAACTAGAGGTACAAAAAATAACGCCATAGCAAAAATTGTTTCTTGTGATGAGAACTGTTGTTAGTAAAAATTGAAGATCTGGTACACCTGATGTGTAATTCCAGCAGCTCTCAAAACGGTGAAGGAAAACATCGTGAGGAAACCGGCATGTCCTAGAACCAAAAATTCGAAGACATGTGACATCCACCAATCCGCATTGGGCCCGCGTGGTGGATTATGGCCCACTCCCTCCCACAGAGAGGAGGCCTGTGTCCCAGCAGTGGGAACATTATAGGCTGATGATGATGATGATGATGAGCTACACTATAACATAATATAGGAATGATGTCTTAGCAAGAGCTATTCAGCCTGATGAGCACTCTCTGTTGACGTATGAAAACGAGATCTGGAACACCTGATGTGGAACTCCAAGAGCCCAGCTATACACTGTCAATGTTAGTTTTAAATAAAAAAAAATTATGGAATCAGGCGTTACTTTGCGGAAATCCATGACATTAAAATGTTATGAAAAATATTTAGTTTTAATTCCGCGACAAAAATCCAGGCTTGTTGCAGGATGCAATCCCACCCTATGCAGTCATGCATATGCACATGCAGCAAAGGACCCACCCTCCCGCCCTCATGCATATGTACACATGCAACAAACGGAAAAACAAGCCATGCTATCAAACCTATACTCGACACGTGTTTCATCCCTCCACGGGGCATCCTCAGGAGACGTTGACTCGACAAGCGCTCGGCCTCGAATCAACATCAACATCTCCTGAGGATGCCTGCATAGGGTGGGATTGCATCCTGCAACAAGCCTGGATTTTTGTCGCGGAATTAAAACTAAATATTTTTCATAACATTTTAATGTTAGTTTTAGTTTTGAAAGTTTTTATAAATACTATAGAAGGCGAGGTGCAATGTACAATGACTGATAGACTTTATTGAATAGGTTTTCAGTACGCTTATTCTATATTAACAAATTATACTTTGTAAATGCTTCACAATTCTTCACTGAACTGTATTTTATTAACTTAAATTCGTTGAAATGAAGATTCTATTCTCGTGCCATTGTTCTGTATGAATAATGAAAAGTCATTAAAATATGACTGGATATCACAAGTTTTTGAAGTTTTTATTACATAAAACAGACTCTTTATCTCACACGGTTGTCCCACAATAATGGTTTTGCTCTCATCTAATTACTTTTTACCAAATCAAATAGGTACTTTGTGTACAAACTGCGTGCTACGGCTAAGTCGCAAAACGAATCTAAGTCGCACGGCTACGTCGCAAAAAGCAAATCTATTTACCCATACCCGTAAGATTTTACTTCGCACTTTACCTGCAAACCGAGCTAGTTAGCTCGGTATGCAGGTAAAGTCGGTTAAGTACAAAAGCCAATCACAGCGGTTCAAGCTGACAACCTAACTAATTCAACTGACATATCCATTTAGTAGTTAAAGACCACGGTATGGACAATTGGACATACGGACCCGACTTAGGTCCGTATGTCGTCGGTGTCTCAATAGTCAATAGAGAATCCAAAAGTAATTATTAGTATCGGGCTGTGATTGAAGGCTTATTGTCCTAATCATGTACTTTATGTATAAATAGGTGTATAATGTATGCGGATTGTATAAATAGCCATTTTGTATTCCGGCGGTACAACGATTAGCCGGATCATCATTGCGAGGCGTAATAAAATATGGCGGCTCACGTTTCACGCCCTCATTGTGAGAATATCAGAATGCCCAATTCACTTAAAAATATATTTCACGGTTTCAGGTAGACGGAGGTCCACTACGAGGGGCTGAGGATGGATGAAGAGGGATGAAGGTGTGTGGGTGTATCCGGTAAGTGAATTACGTGAGTTTAAAGCCTTCTCTTCACAATCGGCCATGATGGCCGTGTTTGCCGAACAGAAGGAGACGGTGCTATAATAAGAATCGAGATAGAATTATTTGCATTTTGCTTTCTGGTATTGCGCCGTCTCCTTCTGTTCGGCAAACACAGCCATTGTGAAGAGGAGGCTTAAATATGCAACACATCCTTTTTGAGTACTTTTTTGGGTTTCATCTAAAAAATAAGCTGATAATGTTGATTGACAACACGGTTGGCGCAGCGGCTGAGCGATCGAGTGCTGCACTACGTGTCGCAGGTACGATACCCGCACGGAACAAATAATTGTATCTGCAAGTAGTTGTTCCGTAGTTGGTCTGGGTGTTTGTTTATGTGAGTTTCTATGTTTAATCTATATCTATATATATAAAAGAACAGGGGTTTTTCTTTTGACTCGACTACAGCCGAAACCGCTAAACGCAGAAACTTGAATTTTGGATAGCATTTGCAGTCTACCATGTAGATTGGCAATAAGACGGGATTTTGCGAAAATCCTCCTCTAAGGGGGTGAAAAGGGGTGAAAAAGTTTGTATGAAAAATCTTATTCCTTGGGTTTATAAACTTGAAACTTACCACGAATAAGAACACCAGTAAATAAATAAGATTAGTACCACTATTTTTTAAAAACTACCCTCCATTGGTAATCTAGACGATGTTAAAGTTTGTATGGGAAAATCATAACGCGTGAGCTGATGAATTTGAAAATCAGTATTTATATACTAGATAAGAATTAATCAAACACGTGTTATTGGATTTTTCGAAAATCACCCCTCAAGTTGGTGAAAAGGGGTATTCAAGTTTTAAGGGGAGGATATTAAACCACTAAATGTAGAAACCTGAATTTTGGATGGTAGTTGCAGTTTATAATGTAGGTGAGCATAAAGAAAGGATTTTGCGAAAATCTACCTCTAAGGGGGTGAAAAGGGGTGAAAACCTATGAATGTAAAATCTTATTCCTTCGGATTATAAACTTGAAACTCGGTACGAATATGAGCATAAGTAAATAAAAAAGATAGTCATTATTTGTTTTTTATAACTACCCTCCATTTTTGGGTTTTTCGAAAATCACCCCCTAAATTTTGAAAAGGGTTGATTAGGTTTTAAGGGAAGGATTTACTGCTTGCTTCGATAAATTCTAAACTGGGCATCAATTATCTCTCAATCGAATTTAAAAGGATAGGTACGTATTTATTATATTTAAAAAATCAACCCCTAGCGTGTTTTTGTTTGTTTGTATTGAATAGGCCCTGAAACTACTAGAGATTTTCCAAAAGTATCCTATACTATAACGAGGGTGAGCGCGAATTAAATTCACTGAGTTCGAAGTTAAAAACACGCGCAGGCGAAGTCGCGATCAAAGTGCTAGTTGTTTATAAACGAACGTACGACACAGAAAAAAAAATCCTAATGTGGGCTGAAGCTTTTGTTTTGACAAAAAAATGTTTATGAGAAGGGATTCTCAGGGAAAATTGTATTGAGAGTCACTGGTTGAAGGTTGCAAAATATTTTCTAGTACGAAAAAAATTGAAAATTTTATGGCGCCCAATAATTTGGTTACTAGGTAGCGTTATCGTCACGCACAAAAAGTACTCGTATAATGTCTTACGTTTACAGAAAGTAATCCACTTTTCGTAAAGTTACGGAAATAAATCTACTTTCCGTAAACGTGATTAGGAAACAAGGAAATTGACACAAACTCAAATCCGTTTCAAAAAGCACATTATGTGTCAAAAAATATAATTATAAACCGGAGTTAATATAACTTCTGAAGAGGCCGTACACATTTTTTATTGCTTTTGAAATTGGCTTTTACATTCTTTTTTTACGAAATTATTATAATATGTTCAATAATTATCTTAAAAAAAGATCAATGGGTAATGAATCGAATTTTGTGAAGGAACGCAAAAAATGTAATTTTACCGTTGATCGAAAGGGCAAGAGAGGCCATTTGCTTCGACATATTTTTTTTTCCTTCATCGTTTTACATATTATATATGCTGTGAGAATTAATACAAAATTAGTCAACAGTACCCCTTTTTTTTATCGTGGTAAAATCATCGAATGAGTCCTCCAACCCCGGGCAGGGCGGGAGGGACTGTCAGACTTCTACTGACTAAAATCCACGGTGTCCTTCATAGCCTGTTATGTTCCGGGGTTACGGTAAGGGAATAATCCCGCGACCCCGGCAGGCTTTGGCCCCCTGAGAGGGGGGCCCCGTCATTATGCTGAAGCTCTTTGAGGCGCGCGTGGGACACAACGCGCCGTCGACCCGGGCATGGTCCTTGGTCGGGCAGCGAGTTGCCCTTTACTCGCTGCCCGCATGCCCGCGCCTACGGTGGCCGGAGATCATCGAGCGACGTCCGTCGCCGTGGGCGCCTACCACTGCGGTTGGGGTGGAGGCAGGACGCTGTCCTCTCTCGCTCGCGGCCTGCCTCCTCCTTTACGAGCATTACTGCCTCGCAGAAGGAGCTGACCGCTTCCCACTCCGTCTCGCCCCGCAGCATGGCCGCAACCAATGCCGGGCGCGAGAGGTCTCCGCCTATCGCAGCCGTGAGGACACGTCGGTGCTCCGCCCAAGCTGGGCAGTCTTGCACCGTATGCTCAACCGTGTCCTCCGAGCGATCTTCGCAGTGGTGACACCCAGGCGTCTCCTCCTTTCGCATCAGACACAGGTACCTCCCGAAACTTCCGTGTCCGGTGAGGACCTGCGTCAAGCGGCAGGTCAGGACGCCATGACTTCTCTCCAGCCACTCCTCAAAGAGGGGTCTTACCGCCGCAATTGCGGCGTGCCCGCAACAGTACCCCTAGCACAAATTTTCACTCTTTTACTTTACAGCGTCTTTCCAGTATTTACAGCGTTTCTTGTATGAAAAAACCGGCCAAGTGCGAGTCGGACTCGCCCATAAAGGGTTCCGTAGCAGCAAGTAACATAATATAAAATTTCTTGGAGTTGGTTGTAACTTTGCAAGGTATTTAATTGAAGTTTACATGGTAATGTACATCGTATTTTTTTTTGTTGTATCATTCTCTTACTTTACAAGTTACAGGGGGGGGACACATATTTTACCACTTTGAAGTGTTCAGTTTAGAAAAAAATAATGCTAGTAACCTCAATATCATTTTTCAAGACCTATTCATAGATAACCCACAGGTATGGGTCAGGTGAAAAAAAAAAAAAAATTGAGTTTCAATTCTAAGTACGGGGGGTACCCCCAAATTTGGATTTTGTTTTACTTTTGTGTGAAAATCGTAATGCGGTTCACATAATGCATCTACTAAGTTTCAACAGGATAGCTTTTATACTTTCGTCAAAAAGTGGCTGTGACATACGGACGGACAGACAGACAGACAGACATGACGAATCTATGAGGGTTCCGTTTTTTGCCATTTGGCTACGGAACCCTAAAAATGGAACAGCGCCTCTGATGTGCGAAGAAGGAACTTATCTTTTCCTTGAAAATTATCAACTTGAAATTGTCAAAGTTCCAGTTTACTTTACGTCTCAAATACTGAAAACCCGTGCTAAGGGTACGGTTATGAAATTGAATTATCCAGTCCTGCTGTTTCCTGTCTTGAGCGACCGGCAGCTCTTATTTACGAGTTCCTCTTCTTACCGTAAATCCCAATATAGTTCTTCACCAGAAATTGTGTATAACACAGACGTCAGGTGAATTGAACTTGGGAAGTATTAGCCGTGCCCGCTTCTTCGCTCACGTGGATGACAGAACTACGAGTACATGCCTTTGTTAGGTGTAATGGTGGTGTTGATTAACTAGTTTTAGTTAACAGTGTTTTCAATGTAGTGAGTGTCATTTTAATTTCTTTCCCCCTTAAAACAATGCCTTTTTCCGCCTTTTTTCAGTTCTCCCCTTTGTAACTTGGTTTTTATTTATGAATCTTCTTAAATAAAAGTTTGCAGTAAATAATTTTAGAAAATAAAGACACGTACGCACAAAATTTCCATATTTTATCTACAGCTTCCTTGAAGTATTTACGGTGATTATTGAATGGAAAAACAAAAATCATTTCTACTGTACGAAAAATAAAGTACTTATTATCTTGTCTGAGTTCAGGTTTACGTCCCAAAAACGTGTAAAGTCATGCCAGAGTTACTGATCACTTTTGCTTTGTGCCTTTGCTGATGAAGCATGAAGCAACTGAATCCTTTTTCGCACAGTGTAAATATACCCTACATGTTTTTTTTTTTTTGGCTTCATAATGTTGTTTAGGTTTAAGTTATTTTGGTTTGTGTCTTTTCTTAATACTGTGTGTACTTGTGGCATGTGCCAATAAACGTTTTTTCTTATTCTTTCTTTCTTTCTTTTGAAAATCCTTTTAAGAAAGGAATTCAGGTGAAAAATTTCACTGTTCATTGCATCTTTGAGCGGAGTGGTGAAGCTTGAAAAGTGCACTCTACGATACTTAGTAGGTGCTCTGGTAAGCTAAGTAGGTACTTGCAAGTGCTTTGCTTTACACTGCTTGTATGAAAAGTGCTCTGAAGTGTTAAAGTGAAGTGAAGCAAGTCAAGTACCTAAAAAGAGTTTTTTTTTTCTGCGAAGTTTTCTTTTTTGACAGATACTGTTTTGCAAGATTATCTACCAGTGGTATCGACCCCGACTTGTAGGTCGTGAATTCTATTCCAGCACTACCCCAAAAACTGTAAAGGAAAACATCTTGTGAGGTCAGTGGATGCACCCATCAAAACGTGGTAACACAAAAGCTAGTGTAGCTTCAAATGTCAATGTTTGTGTGGGCTTAGCGGTTTTTTATAAGTTATATTTATTTTGAGAGTATTTTGCTAGTCAGATTAATTTTGATAAACGGACTGTCCGTTTATAAAATTAATCTGACTGGACCCGTAGTTCATAACATAAATATGTGAAAAAAAAAGTTTTTTAAAGAGCTGGCCTTTTTTCCTGTCGAGCCCCGAGAAAAAAATTTTGCCACCAAACCCTGACCGATTTTAAGACTTACTTTTCCAAAAATACAGTTTAAAATCGGTCGGGGTTTGGTGGCTCAAAATTGTGCCATTAGGGTTTATTGGGGATCGGGCGGGGTGGTGAAATCATAAAATGAGTCCTCCCACCCTGGGTGGGGCGGAAGGGACTGTCACACTCTTACTGACTAAAATCGTGTTCCTTCCTATGCCCTTTACGTTCCGGGGCCACGGTATCCTTGGTTAAGAAAAAACCCGCGACCCCAGCAGACATTTGGCGCGAAACACGACGCGCCACCGACCCACGCTTGGTCCCTGGTCGGACGGCGAGCTACCCATCACTCACCGTCCGCAAGCCCGCTCCGCCGCTGTGCCCTCTGCTGATCAGAGGGACGCGCGTTGGAGCGTTCACACGACAGGCTATTCGCATACGGGCAAAGAGACCCCGTAGGCACACAGTGCCTAAGGAAGAGTTTTTGCCCGTATCCCAGGGTTCACCGGCCCGAAAAACTGGTCTTCCCCCCGGACGTATCCGAGAGGGAACTCCAGTCCACGGGTGCACGTGGAGGTTTCCTGTCGTAGCACCCCTAAAGAAGAGCTGGCAGTCGCTACACGATGCCACTGCCGCAACGCCGCGCCGCAGCGTCGCCACTGCTTCGTCACCGCGCCGCTTTTATTGTGTATACCTTCGCGAACGCGCCGCCAACGCGCCACTGCCGCGGTGACACTGCGCCGCCGCCACCGCCGCCAAAAATGAAATAATAGCGAACGACGGCGGTACAGTATACAATTTGTACATGAGCCCTTAAGGAGATTCTAGATTAAATACCTGTGCGTCCTGTGTGGCTGCCCCTGATCACGCAGGCTGTAGCATCCTGGCTGGAGCTCACCGGCGGAGGCGTAGCCTGCTTGCACTCCGACTTCTCAGAAAAACAAGCCCTGAAACAATGAAAACTGTGAATTTATTACCGGCGATAAAGCGAACCACGATCTGCGGCTCGTAAAACACGGTTCGATACCCTTCTACGACTCAGTAATGATTTGTAAAGTAATTTGGCGGATTGAAAATGTTTAAGGGCAACCTGTAATATGTTTTTCATGTTTTACGGTTAAGTATTGAACATCAAACATTTTAAGGTAAAATATTAGGTAAAGGTACTCGTAGTAATAATGTAGAAGTGGAAATTAATGTATGAAATATACCTGGGTAGTCGTAGTTCGTTGCAACTTTGATCAATGTATTAATAGCAGTGTATTGCGTTTTACGATTTTTGACGTATTGAAAAAAGAAACTTCTTATTAGATCTCATTCAAATTAATTTTCGGTGGAAGATTACATCTACGTTTTTTAGTTAAATTATTCTCTTATTTTTAGAAGTAAAGGGGAGGGGGACTATTTATCACTTAAAATGTGTCTCTCGCGCAAACTATTCCGTTTAGAAAAAAAAAACATGTTGCAAACCTCAAAATTATTTCTGAAGACCTATCCATAGGATACCCTACCCATAGTTCTGGGCTTAATAAAAAAATGAGTTTCAGTTTAGTATCGGAAAACTCCAAAATGTTTTTTGATTTTTTTTTTACATTTTTGTATGAAAACCTTCTGTTCACAGCACTCATCTACATACCAAGTTTCAACAGTATAGTTATTGTAGTTCGGAAAAATGTGGCTACGATATACGGATGGACAGACAGACAATCATGACGAATCCAAAAAGGTTTTCGTCTTTTTGCCATTTGGCTACCCTAAAAGATCAAAGAACTCATGGATTGTAATAAAGCCGGTCCAGTCTTTGCACCCGATTGTATTGTCAGGAATAAAATAACAAGTATTTAACAAGTACCTACTTATTCGAATACAAATATTCGATGAATTTAACAAACAAGACGTTCCAGTAACATTTCAAATGGGTACTGGAAAAACTCTAACTAAATGGGCCTACCACACGCATAAGTTTTACTTCAATTTTGCCTGCGCGTTTGGGCGTTCAGTGTTGCTGACACAGATTTAATATAATTATACGTATACCTAGATAATGCGAGAGCAACTACTTCGCGTGCCAAAAATCCATGCTAGTTTACGACCAAAAATCGTAAGTGGCCATTTTCCCGCTCGTCTAAATCGGTTTATAGTTAGTTGGACGTCAGTTTAAATAATTATTAAAATGGATTAAAATACTTTCTTGCCTTTCGTATATAATAAAATCGACTATTGCCTCTCTAAGTCTTTCATTCATGTATAGAACATGAATGAAAGACATAGAGAGGCAATAGTCGATTTTATTATATACGTTCTAAGGCTCCGAAACCGATCTGGAACACTTAATTTTAATTCAGTAGTTATCTATAGTAAATATTCAAATTTATAAATATTTAACCGAGTCGACCCGGGCATGGTCCATGGTCGGACAGCGAGTTGCCCTTTATTTGGCGCCCGCATGCCCGCGCCTACGGTGGCTGGAGATCGTCTTGCGACGTCCGTCGCCGTGGGCGTCCACCACTGCAGCTAGGGCGGAGGTAGGAGGCTGTCTTCTCCCTCACGCGACCCACCTCCTCCTTCACGAGGATGACTGCTTCGCAGAAGGTGGCAACCGCTTCCCACTACGTCTCGCCCCGCAGCATGGCCGCAACCAATGACAGGCGCGGGAGGTCTGCACCTATCGCCGCCTTGAGGACACGTCGGTGCTCTGCCCAAGCGAGGCAGTCTTGCACCGTATGCTCTATTGTATCCTCCGGGCGATCCTTGTAGTGGTGACACCCAGGCCTTTCCTATTTTCTCATCGGACACAGGTACCTCCCGAAACTTTCATGTCCGCAGTGGCTGAGCGATAGACATGCTGCGCAGTGTATCGCGGGTTCGATTCCCGCACGGAACAAATATTTACATGATCTACAAATAGATTTCTCGTGTCTGGGTGTTTGTGTACGTGAGCTTCTATGTTTGTTAACGCACCCACGATACAGGACTTTCAACCTGTCGCGATTTCAGTACATTGCACTCGACGTGCGAAGCGTCTCGTTATTCTCATATACTCAGACTGCAAATGCTTCTAAAGTGTAGTACGTACTCCACTTTGATCTTGATTAAAATTCTCGTCAGCAAGCAAAACCGATTGAACGCTTTACGTGACGAAGAAATTGAAAATGAAACTCGTAAATTGTTCGAAGAGATCGCAGTTCACAAATCCCATTGGTACAACACGATTCTGCATTCTAAGTGATGACAATACTTCAAACAAGAATATAGAATGAAATCTAAAACTGTGAGGGAACGTAATAAAGCGAGTCTTTTCAACAGATGCACTCCAACACGAGTTTTAATATGTAGAATATTTGCTACGTGTTCTAGTTACTGGAATATCTTGTTTAGTTAACCAAACAATCTCGAATGGACTGGATCTTCGTGGCTCGTGTTAACATGAGTTGTTTGAGTATAAGACTGAGGCTATACGAAGCAGCGATTTGCATTCCGATAATGTTCAGCCAAGTACGTCAGCATTTATTTATTTGTTTTAAAATCCTTGCCTTTTTCTGACTTGTTAAATTGAATCCTTCCACTGTGGGTGGAGCGGAAGAGACTGTCATTATGCTGACATTCTTTAAGGCGCGCGAGGAACACAACGTGCCGTCGGGCATGGTCTATGATCAGACAGCGAGTCGCCCAGTACTCAGCGTGCCTACAGTAGCTAGAGGTCGTCTTGCGACGTCCGTTGCCGTGGGCATCAGCTATCACTGCGACTGGGTCGTGAGGTGGACGCTGTCCTGTTCCTCACACGTTTCGCCCCCTCCTTCGCTAGCATGACTGTTTGGCAGAAGGAGGCGACCGCTTCCCATTCCGTCTCTCCCCGTAGCATGACCAATGCTAGCTGCGAGGGGTCACCGCCAATCGCCTCCAGGAGGGCACGGCAGTGCTCTGACCAAATGGGGCAGTCCTGCACCGTATGCTCTACCGTGACCTTCGGGCGATCATCGCAGTGGTAACACCAAGGCTTTTCTTTCTTCCAAAATGAAAAGTACCTATAGTTTAATATTCCATTTGGAAATCGGCATAGGTGTGTAATTTTCGTTGGCCTAGTTTGAAAACGTGGAAAGCGATTGCGCGATTTAATTATGTTAAGAAACTAACCCCACAAGTTCGGGCGTGCAGTAAACCTGAATGTATGCTATAAGAAGTAGACTTGGTTCTGCACACTGATAGCAAATACATGACGATAAACTTAAAACTGTGTGGCTTACATTAGGAAATTACGCAACAATTTACACAAATCCGAACACCTCCATTGATTCAGGAATGCCCAATTAGCCCAACAAAGCAAAATATCGTATGGCAGCTCAAAGCTTTAATCAATTCCAAATCAATTTGAGTAAATTAAACATTGAACAGTAAAACAATGCAAACTAGAGCTTAATTGCTACGAAAATCCAGTGTTTATTAGGTGCTTGTTGCGGTCAAATCGTATAACAAACAAATATTCTGATGTAAAGTAGGTCTCAGGAGGTTTCAGGACAGCAATACATTTAAGAAGATTAACCAAATTTAGTGCTCTTCAAATGCTATTTTACGTTAATTAAGTTGAAGTGCTTTTAAAGAGCCTCAATACTGAATAAATTGTTGTAGTAAAAAGTGTGTATTTCTCGTATTCTTCCGTAAGAGAAAAAGTACAAAAAAATAAAAATGAAGTGTTATCGCGGGGTTCTCAGAGTATAAAATAAATGTAAAAAAAAAACATGTTTATTTTTTATTTTTTTAGGGGTCTTGGGAATACCTGGGAATAAATTAAAATCAAAAATAAATGTTTAACCACTCAATTTTCTCCCTAGATGAAAAATATCGAAGCTACATCTTGAAGCCAATAAAAATGAAATTGGCTTTCCAGTTTTCTTATTATTAGCAATAAGTAGCACCTGTATAGGTTGAAAGAAACCTTTGAAGATCTATTTCTGAATTTTCATATTTCTCAAGATCTAAAATAATAAAAATAATGAGAGTACCTACCCAAAGCAGCTATTGCCAAAATGAACGTAAAAAAATTACAAACTTACATTAAAGAATTAGTTATGAAAAACTACCTAGCTTCTGTCCGCGGCTTCACCCCCGTCATGTTAGGCGTTGGCCTTATGGTCCCGTCCCCATGATTTTTCTTGCCCGTGGAATACGACCTGCCGCGACTTGGTTCTCATATTGGTCGGACGGCGAGCTACCCATAACTCACCGTCCGCAAGAGGCTGGAAAATGACTCGTGATTTCCGACGCCCGCCCTATGGTAGAGGATGCCCTTTCCCTCACGCGTTCCTATTGCTCCCCATTCCGGGGTCGCCTGTTGCGGAATCTCTGACGTACGTCCTGAAACAACCGTGCCCGGGAGGACTTTGGATCGGACTTCGTCAGGTTGAAGATGAGGACGCCGTAGCAACCACTCCTCAAACAGCGATCTTACCGCCGCAATTATGACATTCCCAGGCAGTCATTACTTTGTTGTGGTATTATTTTGAAACTATGATAATGTCCTTAGATATTCATTGAAATCAAACGGTCTAGGCAACCAAAAGAACCAGACACATTTAGTCAGAACTAGCTTCTGCCCGCGACTTCGTACGCGGATCCTATTGCTTATGCCAGCAGTGATCGGGGTCGTCAAAATCGAAGATCTGAAACGTCTGATGTCGAATTCTAGGAGCCTGGGGACGGGAAAACAACGGGATTCGCGAGACGATCCGGTACCGCCGCAAACGTTACGTCCCGCAATTTTTAAATCTGTACTATCTTCGAAAATATTCACTTAAATCATACGGTGTGATGGGCCATATATATCTATATTAAATGAACAATGTATTCAAGGTATTTCATTGGTTAAGGATTAATGCTGTATTGGTTAAAATCGCTTCAAAAATTAGCCATTATTTGTCGTATAAAGTAAATGACAATAAAAAGTTATTGTGGGTTATCCATAAGAGATAGACATATACCATCACAGACTTTTCTGTAGACCTTTTCAATGTGTACAATACTTAGTACATTATTTTTATAAAACTCGTAGGGTTCAGCCTGCGTTTGCAATGTAAGCGGAAAAAATGTAATTATTTACGACATCACATTAGAAACCTCAAAAATAACAGTACTTCTCCACTATTTAATGGATGTTATTATACATATAAACCTTCCTCTTGAATCACTCTATCTATTAAAAAAACCGCATCAAAATCCGTTGCGTAGTTTCAAAGATTTAAACATACAAAGGGACATAGGGACAGAGAAAGCGACTTTTTCATACTATGTAGTGAAGAGTCTGACGTCCCTTTCATTTCAAATACGATAGAAGGACTTATTTGATGACGACGATGACGACGACCCACAAAAAATCTAGACTAGATTTGAATAAATACATAATCTGTTTTTAATCCGCCTTATCCTCATAAATGGCCTCAGAATACAACTACATTCAGAAATTTTCTAACACACAAAGCCGACTAAGTATTTTGCCAACTCTTCAGATTTTTCCTCATCAGTAAAATAAAATCAAAATGTTTTTATTTTACATGGGCCTCAGTGGCCACTTATAAAATGTCGAGAAGAGAAAAAGAAAAATTGGCACGGTTCGGGTTGGTCGTTTCTATGGAGAAGAACCGGCAAGAAACTCCATGGTTACTCTTTTAAAATATTTTCTTTAACAATGTTTTGTATTACAGTTTGGTATACAAGGATACGAGACGAAAGACGGAATAAAGACTGTATTCATGATGTTGACAAAAAAATATTAGTTTTGAACCCATGAGAGGTTTGCTTCGATAAAAATCAATGTATCTGTTGTGATCTTCACTATTATTCAAAAGATCTTAAAGTCTAACAACGAGTCTTACCATGGGGTATCATTTACTTAGTAACTGGGTTTGTGGAGGTCCGATAGGCAGTCGCTTCATGTAAAATACTGATATTCAGCTGCATCTGGTTAAATTGGAAGCCGACCCCAATAAAGTTGGGTAAAGGCAGGCAGATGATGATGATGTTACTCGAGACGGGAAAAAACGTGTGTTGTGGGAAGCGTCAAAATCTGTCACTTAGCGGAAGGTACCCTCAGGGTTCGAATGGCCAGCAACCATATCTCGCATGAGTCGATCAAATAGCTTGCCTGTTTTTCGTCGTAGTTAAACGGGTCGACGGACGGCGCGTTTTGTTCCACGTGCGCCTCAAAGAGCGTCAGCATAATGACGGGACCCCCTCTAGAGGGACAAAGCCTGCCGGGGTCGCGGGACTTATCTCATTACCGTGACCCCGGAACATAAAGGGCTATTGGAGGACACCGTGGATTTTAGTCAATACGAGTCTGACAGTCCCTCCCGTCCTGCCCGGGAAGAGGACCGGGTGGGAGGACTCCTTTGATGATTTTGCTACGTTAAAAAGATAGCAAGGTATGCCTAAAATATTAAAATTAATAATCGTTTATAATGAGTAAACACATATTAATTACGTTGCGGAAATTTTAAGCACGCAGCTTTCAATAAAATTATGCTGGTCGAATGTTTCCATTGTAAAAATGTTGCACAATTTAATTAACAAAGATTAAATTTCTGAAAGAACGTTGGAATTTAATTCAAGTAATGTGTTCATTACTGGTTTTACAGACAAACATACGACGTAATACTTTTTAAACTTTATACCCTAGCGTGTAAAGTTGAAAATCTATTGAAGTTCACAGATCGTTTTCGTTTGTTTTGTTCGTTATCGAGCAGCAGTCATTATTCGATTTTTTATGATCTAGGGTATAAGATTGAAAATGATTGTATTAGTGACTGCTGAGAGATAACGATTGTCGTCTGCTGGCGTCGTCTGTTTATCTCAGTACCCAGCTTCGTTTTGCTAGTGTTAAATAGTTAAAATAATGCTGTATATTTGGAGAGTAGCTTCTGTTCCCGCGGTTTCACCAGTAACTGAGTTCCTATCTCTTTTGCTTTAATATAAATTAAATATATAAAAGCTTCCCTATTTAATTTTAATTTACAGTACCACTGTTGTGTCCCACGCGCGCCTCAAAGAGCGTCAGCATAATGACGGGGCTCTCAGAGGGCCAAAGCCTGCCGGGGTCGCGGGATTATTTCCTTACCGTGACCCCGGAACATAAAGGGCTATTGAAGGACACCGTGGATTTTAGTCAGTACAAGTGTGACAGTCCCTCCCGCCCTGCCCGGGGTGGGAGAACTCATTATTTTGATGATATTATCAAGCTAAAAAAAAAAAACAGTACAGTCACGAGCAATAGTATGTACATGTTACGGCTAACACCCTATAGCGGGATACTTAAAAAAAAAAACAGCATTCCCCTATTTAAATACGTATAATTTTTAAATATTTTCAAAATGTAAAAAAAAACATAAAAAATCAGTTGGGTTGCGATTGTGCCAGGTTATCGATAGTATCTAATATTGAATTATAAAACAAATTGGTTGTACACAATTAAAACTGAATTATTATATTATTATGTCAGATTAACCAACGAAAGTATGAATTAATTGTTACTTAATTTATTAAGGGAAAACCAAAATCTTGAAATTTAGAGGTAAAATAATAAAGCGAACCTTGCGGTAATTAACTAATTGGCCAATGCTAATTAACACGCCTCGGTAAGAATAGAAAGATTGTGTAAGATAGTGGTTTTAAATGCCTAAATCCTCACACATACCCTGAGTAGGGGTTGTAATTGCTAAGCCTTACATAAAAATATCAATTTTAACATTAAAAGAAATAAATAAAACTGCTCAGCTGGATCCTGTCAGGATGACGAGACGCGCTGCGCTGACTTCCGCCTGCTGCGGAGCACCGTGCTGATAACCTCGGTCAACACAGAAACAGGTCTTCAAAAAAATCTGGCTCTGGATCACATTTGCCGGCTTAAGAGCCTGGCAAATTCAGGAACCGGAAAAGGCTGTACGCGACCACACCGGGTCGCGGCGGAGCGTTGCTCCAGACTGCTATCTTATAAACTTGTGGGTGATGCCGTACTCAGCGTTTCCTGCACAACGTAGATAAGAAAAACAGGCGGCATGAGACCAAAATTACGGACTGAACAGAAGACAAATTTGCAGAAAAATCAATTAAAAAACTTACCGAATCATAAGAAAATTTTCAGATTACGCCATTCCGGCGAATAGAACAGCAATAAAATAATATTAATAATATTTTGCAGCACTGATACTATACACTCTTCACTGATTTAAAGCCCTGATTTACCAAGAAAATGAAGAATTCAGCGATTAAACGTATCGGGCAACAATCCACATCCAACTGACACAAAGAAAAAAATCCTCACTTTTTTCCGAGAACAGAAACAAATTCAAATTTAAAAAGATTCAGAACTTAAAAAAAATTGAGTCAAGGCTTCCAAAAACAGGTTGCATAACAATTTCTATTAAAAAAGGTGCTACTCAAAAATGTAGCGTTTTTTAAAAAACGCTGCAGTACCCCCTTTCCAAGAAAAAAAAGTCCGGCAATAAGCAATACAAGAAAAAATAACAACTAGCCCAGGAGGATAAAAGGGAAAAAACCAGAGGAAATTAACCTAGACCAGCCTAAAACACTATCCCTAATAGTTGACCTAAACTAAACCTAAGATTGTCCGGTCAAGAAGATAACAAGGAAAAATTAAGTCTAAGTAAAACTAAGCTAACTTAACAGTAGTGCAAGTAGGAGCTACCTAATTATACAACTAACTTCATACTAGAACGACAAAGTCAACAAAGTGACCTGAAAGAGCCAAAAGAATAAAGATAAAACCTAATAGTGCAAGTAGCAGCTACCTAATTATACAACTAACTTCAAACTAGAACGACAAAGTCAACAAAGTGACCTGAAAGAGCCAAAAGAATAAAGATAAAACCTAAGGTAAAAATAACACCTAGTTGACAAACGCGATCGATTGAAAATAATCTAACAGCTTCGGACAAAGAACACCATGGCCTAAAAATCGACACCAGACAAATCCACAATGAGTCTATAAAGGAGACTTCAGAAAAGAAAAGACAAAAAAAACAAAAATATCTCAAGTCAAAAATAAGGCTTGGACATAAGACAAATGAACTTCAGTTCGAACAAAGGAACGTGAGTCTTAGAGAATACCAAAAATCAGCGTTCAAGTTCAAGGATACAACTTGAACGACCAAGTAGTACTCCGGTTCAAACCAGGAACGGGAGACAAAGGGAGGTTTTGGAAAAAAACCGGACTCAAGATATAACTTGAGCCAAAGTCAAATCAAGTAACATTCGAACTTAAGAAAAAGTTTCAAAACGAAGATAAAAAATTCGATAATAGATTTTATCGACACCTGCACATCACTAAAGAATGCACCAGTATGGCTGAGTTCAAAGAATAAGAAAGTGACAAGTCTACCATTTCGGATAGGTTAAGCACAGTAATTAATTAACACAACGCCCTACCAAGTTGTGAAACACGCCATCTATAAATCAATTGTTGAACTAGATGCAACGAAACAACCAAAGAAGTTTTAATACAAAATTTAGAATAACGCCATCTATGATAGAACTAGCTATGACGCGACTTGACGAAGTACTGGCATAAAGTTTAGAAAAACGCCATCTATGTACGTTTATTGGAACTTAATGCTAGCAAAAACTCGACTAAAAAAGTTCCAACACAAAAGTTAGACCACTGCCATCTGTAATTATTTGTTGTTACTAAACCAATAGACAATTTCTAAGGGTCAAACTGAGCGCGATAGAATCGCTTGAGTCCCGTACAAAATATTTGAATAAAAAGATAGAGAAAAAAAGTTACTTTAGGATATCTTTAATATGATATCTACCAGAATGTACGGAATCACAGTCCTGTAGCAAATAAGTAGTCCTAGAAATAACTTGCAAAACACGACACTTAACAAAACGTGGAGCTAGCTTTCCAGAGAAAAAGTCTTCTCCAGATGACCTGGAGAAATTACGTCTCCATACAGTGTCACCAACATTTAGAGTAATAGCCGACCGATTGGAATTATAAGCTTGGGAGTTACGGAGGAAAGCCATAGAAAGATTATCAGCCACCTTCGCATATACCTCACGAAGAGAAGACAAATTCGAAGCGTGACGAGTCCGACTGTCCGCTAAATTAGAGCTTTGAGTCTGACTATTAGCACGGCTAGAATCCATAAGTACTTCCCTACCAAACATGAGAAAGTTAGGCGTGAAGCCAGTGGCTAGATTGACACATGAGTTAAGATAGAGCTTTACTTTAGGCAACATCTTAGCCCAACATCTTTGGTTTTCACCAACTAAAATCCCTAAGCATGTTACTACACTTTGGTTATAGCGCTCAACAGTATTCGCTTGGGGTGTATAATAAGGTGTAAATGTAGGGGATTCAATATGGAAAGATCTGAGGAAATTTAGAAACTGACTACTGCGAAAAACAGTGGCGTTATCGCATAAAATAGAACGAGGTACACCGAAGTTAAAGAAAATTTCGGACTCTAAAGCTTTTATAACAGCAAAAGCGTCTACTCTCTTAAGAGGAACAAGCCACACGTATTTTGAAAAAACATCGACCATAGAGATAATGTACTTATATCCGTAATAAGCGAGGGGCAACGGTCCAATCACATCAATCGAAATCATCTGCATGGGCATGGTCACTTGCTTAGGGTAGCAAATCAGTCCGCGAGGTTGCGTGTTCGCGATCTTATACGCTTTACAAACCTCACATTGTCTTAAAGTGCTAACGACGTCACGGTACATGTTAGGCCAATAAAAGGTTTCCTTAAGTTTTAGGTACGACTTGGATACACCTGGATGTATTGAAGGAAAACTATTATGTACTTCCCAAATCGCAGAAGTAACCTTTTCAGCTGGCAAAACAACACGCCATGGGTCGGAAGACAAGGGACTGGTGACAGGCATACGTCTTAGTAAGACACCGTTATGTATCGCGTAAGCTGGAAACATTTGTGGTGTATCACGGGCACCTAAAAATACCTTTTTGTACCAACGGTCGTTAGTATGTTCTGGACCCTGATCAAACGTCACAGGACTAGCATATAATCTGGAAAGAGCATCTGGTACTATATGTTGTGTACCCTTGCGGTGTATGATATCGAACGTATATTGGGAGATCATAGTAGCCCAACGAGCTAAACGACCTGAGGGGTTGTTCAAAGTGAGAAGCCATTTAAGGGCCATATGGTCAGTTATGACAGAGAACTTGAACCCATCCAAATAGCACCGAAAATGTTTAATAGAATCTAAAACTGACAAAAGTTCGCGCTCTGTAGTGCTATAATTACGTTCAGCTTTGGAAAATAGGCGCGAATAATAAGCGATTGGATGCTCTACATCATCAATCTTTTGTGTTAAAACTGAACCAAGACCAACAGCAGACGCATCACACTGCAAGATGAACGGTTTCGAGAAATCTGGACATGCCATAACAGGGGTATCGATCAGAGCTTCTTTTAATTTTACAAAAGCCCGTTGAGCCGCGTCGTCCCAACTTATTGGATCACGACCTTTTCTCTTACCAATTAACGCAGTGAGCGGAGCTATTATGGTAGAAAAACCATTCACAAAACGCCTGTAATAGGAACACATACCAATGAAACCACGTAAAGACTTAGCAGTAGTAGGAGTGGGATAATCCCTAATAGCTTCGAGTTTACTGGGATCAGTTTGAAGACCCTTCTCATTTACAATATACCCTAAGTATTTTAATTCGCTCTTACAGAACACGCACTTTTTTAGATTAATGGATAAACCAGCCTTCTTAAGACGAGCTAGAACTTTCCTGAGAAGCGCCAGGTGACTATTAAAGTCCTTGGAAACTAAAATTAAATCGTCGACGTACCCGAAAACGCAGTCGTCGCTGGTAGAAGTAAATTCATAATTAACAATCATGTCAGTAAGACGTTGCATCTCAGAAGCGGCATTAGTAAGGCCAAATGGCATTCTAACAAATTCGAAAAGACCTCGTTGTGGAACAATAAAAGCGGTTTTCTCACAACTCTCTTTATCTGCGAGCGGAATCTGCCAAAAAGCACTCCTAAAATCAAGAGAGCTTATGTATCTAGCGCCTCGAAGGTTATCAAGAATATCATGAATGCGCGGGAGTGGGTACGAATCTCTAATGGTCACACTATTAAGCTTCCTACTGTCAACACAAAAACGCACCGAACCATCACTTTTTGTAACCATAACCACTGGACTAGCCCATGGGGAACGAGAGGGACGAATAACACCCAAGTCTAGCATTTTATCGATCTCCTCGTTGAGAATTTTTAATTTAACTGGAGATAAAGGATAATAACTTTGGCGGATAGGAGGTCCTGTTGTATTGATTTTATGGGACAGCCAAGATGTTTTTCCCAGGCCTATTTTTTCAGAAGAGATGTCTTCAAACTCATTAATGACTTGCTGAAGGTTCATCTCTTGTTCCAGTGATAAAACGTTGCGTGGATGAACGTATCGAACCTCGCTAACAGAGGAAATTTGTGGAGGTGAGTGCTGAACAGACGGGAGGTACATATTACCTCTAATATTTTTATCAAAAGCTTGACTAAAGACAGACGTTAAACCAAACTTATTCCAAAATTCGATACCTAATATCACGGAAGACGACATAGAACTTGCCACTAAAAACTCATGGATAAAAGTTGTACCGTTAAACTGAACTGGGAGATAAACAGTACCCAGAATATCGATAGGCGAATTATTAGCCGAGATTGCACGAGGACAAGCATCACTCGCGTTCAAAGAAAGACCAAATTTCTGTATTAAACTATGACTAATAAGCGACATCTGTGCTCCAGAGTCAAGTAAAGCCTTAACAACCTGGTTACACAATAAAATTTCAATAAAAGGTCGATTATCAGTCGAATCAGTAGATATAACCGGCGACACTGTACGGTAAAGAGCGTGCCGTCGGTGGCTTAAGCATTTTTTGGATTGCACTTAGGACAATCACGTGTTATAAAACCTGGAGTGCGACACTTAAAACATAACATGCCGGTGACCTCCGGGCAAGAACGGTATGAGTGTCCGGGTTTGTTGCACTTAAGGCAGTGTGGTTGAGACAGACTGCAGGTTGGACAACTCTGAACCTTACTTTCACTTTGGTGGGATTTTGGAAACTGGGAAGCGTGTCCAGAAATAGGAGTCGGGTAAACGGTACTATCCAGACTAGCGACTGCCTTTGGAGTTTTAATAAAAGATTCAAAATGGGAAGCGGCCTCAATCAGACTATTTAAATCTGGAAACCTCTGTATAGACAAACAGGGGGTGTATTTAGGTAACATATTGTGTGTAATAATATCAACTAACTCTGGTTCCTCAATGGGTTTGACGAGTTTGGCATTAAGGTACGTCACACGGATAACAAACTCCCTCACAGACTGCTCAGGTCTCTGCTTAAGATTACGGACCTCTTGTCCAGTCCTGAATTCAAAGTCAGCTGACCCGAATGTTCTAAGGAAAGCCTGTCTGATCTCCACAAACGTCAGACCGGGTCGACGAATGGACCTATAGTATTGTAAAGCGATACCAGACAAAACCTCGTGGAAACGCCTAACGAGATAACTATCCGTTAGATTGTCAGCCTCCCTGCATTCTTCTAAACTAGAAAAAAAATCGCGAACACATGTGTTGCCATCAAAAGAAATCTTCCATTTTGACAGAGAGAACTGCTTGACGTACGGTGGACCATCATCGGATTTGATTGGTGAAGGCAGCATAGACTGGTTGGAACTACGAGAGACTCTAGGTGGAATAGGAGGTGGCGGTCGAGAGATGATAGGACTATCACGATGCGGAGTCTCGCCAATGGAATTTCCTTCTTCCGACATGATGTAAATAAAACTAAAACAACGCTAGGCAAAACACGAGCATAAAACTAGAATAAGTACGACGGCTGTGAATTAAAAGTCGATTTGATCCTAAGCAAAAAATAGGTACCCCAAGTACAGCTGGACCTAAACACAAAAAAACTAGACACACCGCGACCAGCCGTGACCGGAATTGCCAAGCTAGGAAACAAAAGACACAACTAAGAACAGACAACAACCGTGCATACAGAGCTTACCTTTGCAACACGACGCCTATAAGTTCATACAACACACTCATACACTACGGGTTCTAACAACCGCTAGCTAAAGGAAAACAAATTAAACACAGGGGATAATAATTAGGTAAATTATGTATTTGATGGGTGAGAAATAAAAGAGGGTTGTGTGTTTTATAGTTCACAAAACTATTTTTATAAATAATGAATAATTACAACACACACAAGCAAACAAAGAACAAAACCCCGCCAGTTCTTCGTGATCGTATCTGTAGTTCAGGGCTCGTGATGTATCACCATGGGAACAGTCCAGGCTCTAGGAATCTCTTAAACTGGGCACTTGGGTAATCACGTTAAAGTCCTGAAACAAACAATAGGAATAAACAGAGAACGAATTAGCTCACACAGTGGAAGAAATTATTAGCTCACTTGGAGTGAGCTACCACCCTCGAAATTGCAAAAAAAAAAATTATGTGATGTAGAGTTAAATAACAAGTAGTATGGACAAGAAAAATACTTACTTTATTAGTTCGGGCGCCATATATAGCGGGATACTTAAAAAAAAAAACAGCATTCCCCTATTTAAATACGTATAATTTTTAAATATTTTCAAAATGTAAAAAAAAAAACATAAAAAATCAGTTGGGTTGCGATTGTGCCAGGTTATCGATAGTATCTAATATTGAATTATAAAACAAATTGGTTGTACACAATTAAAACTGAATTATTATATTATTATGTCAGATTAACCAACGAAAGTATGAATTAATTGTTACTTAATTTATTAAGGGAAAACCAAAATCTTGAAATTTAGAGGTAAAATAATAAAGCGAACCTTGCGGTAATTAACTAATTGGCCAATGCTAATTAACACGCCTCGGTAAGAATAGAAAGATTGTGTAAGATAGTGGTTTTAAATGCCTAAATCCTCACACATACCCTGAGTAGGGGTTGTAATTGCTAAGCCTTACATAAAAATATCAATTTTAACATTAAAAGAAATAAATAAAACTGCTCAGCTGGATCCTGTCAGGATGACGAGACGCGCTGCGCTGACTTCCGCCTGCTGCGGAGCACCGTGCTGATAACCTCGGTCAACACAGAAACAGGTCTTCAAAAAAATCTGGCTCTGGATCACATTTGCCGGCTTAAGAGCCTGGCAAATTCAGGAACCGGAAAAGGCTGTACGCGACCACACCGGGTCGCGGCGGAGCGTTGCTCCAGACTGCTATCTTATAAACTTGTGGGTGATGCCGTACTCAGCGTTTCCTGCACAACGTAGATAAGAAAAACAGGCGGCATGAGACCAAAATTACGGACTGAACAGAAGACAAATTTGCAGAAAAATCAATTAAAAAACTTACCGAATCATAAGAAAATTTTCAGATTACGCCATTCCGGCGAATAGAACAGCAATAAAATAATATTAATAATATTTTGCAGCACTGATACTATACACTCTTCACTGATTTAAAGCCCTGATTTACCAAGAAAATGAAGAATTCAGCGATTAAACGTATCGGGCAACAATCCACATCCACTGACACAAAGAAAAAATCCTCACTTTTTTCCGAGAACAGAAACAAATTCAAATTTAAAAAGATTCAGAACTTAAAAAAAATTGGGTCAAGGCTTCCAAAAACAGGTTGCATAACAATTTCTATTAAA